>JAODLD010000136.1:440780-476879 GCA_026781065.1 Mormyrops boulengeri
AATAAACCCCGTTTCCCCGTAACCTGGGCTCACTCGCCTCCTTCCCCGCTCGCCGCTGCCCGGACGCTGACAGCAACTCCGTATGCCCACTCAGCAGCTTTTCTGTAATAATAATAAATAAATAGCCTGTTTTTCTTGTTCTTTCTTATTTATATACAGACTGACACACAAAATATTGTACGATCAATGAAAAATATAATACAAAACTAATATTTTCTTGATTAAATAGACCGAAGTTGAAAGAGAGGAAAATAAACAATACAATACAATGTATAAATACATTTCAAACATTCACGTTATTCCATTACGAATTTGCCCATAGTACACCAAAATTTAACGACGATGTTTAAAATCACCCTAACTTTTAATAACCTAAGAGTCGTGAGAAAAGTACATTCACAATGCGTTAACTGCGAAGGTCAAGGGTAACTTTGCAAAGGTGCTCACAGTGTCATGTTATATGACGGGCGTATAGTCCTTGATAAGAGCTGTTATGGACGTATCTGTGAGCGATCCCAAGCATGTTCGATAGCGCTCATGCAGCTGCGTCTGTAGAGTCCGACTCTTGAGGCTTTTTGTAGATAACGACACCCGCGATTCGGGACAGGGACATCCTGGCCCTCATGCTGTACCCGTGGAAGCGGAGGAGAAAATCGTCGTTCCCCAGAAGATAAATCAAGGAATTGATGGCACTGTTCATGCTCGCCAGTCCGCGACTCACCTGGTGGGCCACGTAAATGTCCTTGTACATTTCACGGCACGTGCCGTTGTTCTTAATTATCCTCGTCACCAAGTTAAGGTTCCTCAGCACGTGGTAGGGGATGAAGCAGACGGAGAACAGGATTATCAAGATGATGACCAGTTTCAGGCATCGCTGCTTCAGCAGGGGATCGACGTTGGCTCGGGTTGCGAGGACCACCGCGACGTGGCCGTAGCACCAAAGGATGACGAGCAGTGGAATGCCGAATCCAGTAATGGACCACCCGATGCTGTATGGAAGATAATCCCTGATCCGGTTGTCGACTGTAGTGTCATAGCATGAGTCGGAGGAGTTTTCCGGCGCCTTGTCAAAGTACATGTCAGGTATTATCTGAGTCAAAACGGAGCACCATACCAGCACGCATATCCACACTGAATGTCGGGTTTTGATCCTTCCCATCACCTCCATGGTGTGGACGATACCGAGGTACCGGTAAACGCAGATGCATGTGAGGAAGCCGATGCTGCCGTACAAGTTCAGATTGAAGCAGAACCTGGTCACCATGCAGAATGTGTATCCGAAGATCCATTTGCTTTTATTGTAGTAATAAACCACCAGGAAAGGTAAACAAAACACGTAGAGCAGATCGGCGACTCCAAGGTTTAGCACAAAGATGTTGATATTACCAAGTTTCCTCCAGTTCTTCTTCACTGAATACAAACCCCAGCAATTACCGATGATCCCAATAACAAACACCAGAATATAAACGATGGGCAAAAATGTGTGCGTAAAATCCAAGTTTATTTCTGTGCAGTTGACGTTCTTCATTGTGTCATCCAAAGAGTGTTCTTCTAAGAAATCTTGCGTCATGGTAAGAAGCTTGTTTCAGTTTAGTTTATATATAATTTCTTTTAGTCATCGTGCGTCTATTTGATAAATACATGAGTTCGTAAATGAAAGTAGATTGTGTCTTTTAAAGACGAGTCTGCTCTCCGGCGGCGTAAAAACGAGTCTGAAACTAAACGCCCACGTCGCCGCTAGGTATTTGCTCGCACAAGTTTGCTGCATGCCTGACCTTGGCTTCGCGGGAGGCTGCAGAATGTACGATGAGGTCAGAGAATGCAATAATTTGATAGTGACGGTCACATAAGACTGGACATGCAAACGTCATGTAAGTAGTCATATTCGAGATCCCCTAAGTTTGCTGGCTCTGGGGTTAGTGGCAAGACCAGGCATAATTAGTTTTGGCTTAGGGCCAGTCATTCTGTGTATGCAACTCACCTTGCCTACCTTATTGTTTGAGTCTCTAAATGTATATAGGCTATTGAGCAATGGTCAGGAACAGGGGAGTTTCTAGGTACTGAAAAAATCAGGGACTAAGTCAAGTGTACCTAGGGCTTGACTCTTTTGTTTTTGTTGAAGGAAGATTGGCAATGGGGCTAAAATTCTCGGGGCTAGGCTCAAAATGCTTGGGGCTATAGCCCCGAGTGATAGGACCTAAGGATGCCCATGGCTGAAATACTATTAACTGATGAAAATAATGTGAATAAGAGATCCAAGACATTATGGCAGCTTAGTCAACTTGGCAAACTTGTGACTCAGTTATTTTCAAACATGAATTATTTATTTTAAAGCTATTTTTCTATTAAATATATCAATACATCAAAAAATGCATAGCAGTTGTGCATATCAAGATCTGTGTTTTCATAAAAAAAAGTGAAACGTACTGGTTTTTATTGATGTTAAATTCCAACACATATATTTGCTGAAGATACTACTGTTTTCATCCAAAAATATGTGGTTCAGAGACGTGGTGGCTCGAGTTGCCCATAGTGTGTGACTGTGTGCGTGCCCTGAGTTTGAGTTCGTTTCCCCCTTCTCCTCTGACTCTTGATTTATTGCAAAAAGTCTAGATAAAGAAAAAAAGTTGCTGTTATTGAATTAAACTGTGCCAACATTAACTACAAAATATACGAATAATAGTCTGCTCAATATTTCATGATTTTCGCAGCATTTATCTTTTGTTATTATTTTGCATGCTGTTGTGTTCCTCTGCTTGTTCTCTATCATGAGGACATGGAACAATGGCGTGCACCAGCATAGGGAATATGTAGATTTATTAAATTATGTAACAAGAAGCACCTGTGATCTGTGTTGTTCTGTTCATGTCATTAATGTACTGTCTTCACCACTAACATTAATAACAACATCACAAAGCAGTCATCAGCTAACAGTTAGCCAAATGGTTATATACACTCGGTGGCCATTAAAGTTAGTTACAGCTAGGTAGTTCTGGGTAGGGCCCGCTACTGCCTCCAGGACTGTTTAAACAGTAAATGAGTTATGTGTTCAGAGAAGCCATTCTGTACACTATTGTACTGAGCTGTTATTTTTGAACTCATGGCCTTCCTGTTAGCTTTAATGAGTCTGGCTGTTCAACTCTCCCCTCTCCCATTAACCAAATGTTTCTAGCCGCAGAAATCTGTCAGGGTCAACACCCATGTGTGTCCCTTCCCCGTTTGGCCAGCAGGCATCGCTGGTCATCCTGTCCCTTCTGTCAGTCTTTGTGCTTCCCCGGATCCCTGTTCTGCTGCATGGCTCAATGTGTTGAGCCATGTGGCTACCTGCACATTCCTTTGTTGTGCGGTTGAATCCCACCTCCTGTCTTTGTATTTTTGTTTCCCAGCATTTCATTGTATCAGTTTTTCTGGTTCCTGTGTCTGGTGTTTTGTATTTGGTTTTGGTTTCGTTCCTTGTGCCCCTGTTTGTGTTTCTACCGCTATTTCCTAGTGTTAGGTTCTGTTTTCCCTATTTCCTTGGTTAATATTAGTTTGAGTTAATTAGTTCCACCTCTTGCCTGTTCTCATGCCTGCTCTTGTGTGTCTTTACCTGATTGCTCATTGTCTTGCACCCTCCCCGATTGGTTAATTGTCTGTCTCACCCCTGTTGTCTCGTTACCTGGTTTTAATTTTAGTATTTAAGTCCCTGCCTGAGTTCAGTCCCTCAGTGGTTCATTGTGTATGATGTGTGTTTTGTCGTTTTGTCGTTTTGTCATTTTGTCGTTTTGTCGTTTGTATATTCTGTTTTGTTGTAACCTGCCTGCCTACCCTTTGTTGCCCCTTTTGTATTAGTCTTGTTTATTCCCAGTTGCTTTTGACCCCTCGTGGTCCTTTGTTTTGTTAGTATTTTCTTGTGTTTTTTTTAGTTTAGTTAGTAAAACCGGTTTTTGTTTGTTGAGACGCAAATGAGTCGTCCACTCCTTCTGCCTGCACCATGCCACGCTCTCGTCCACGCACCAAGTCTGCCCCGGTCCATGACAGAAATCCCATTGTTGGGATGTTTTTTGTTCGTCACACCATTCTCCATAAACTCCGACACTATACATAGTGTGTTAAAATCCCAAAAAGGTGCCTGTTTCTAAGATACTGGAACAAACACATCTGGTGCCAACATGTACACTACATTCAAAATCACTTAAATCCTGGATCTTAGCAATTGTAATGCCTCATCTAAACAGGAAGTGAACCTCTTGACTCTGTCTGTATGCATTCACTTGCAGTCACATGGTTCACTGTTTGGAGGAGTGGGCTGTTTGCTTTAGCCAGCAGGCGAACCTAATAAACTTGCAACTGCGTTTAGATTAATAAAAATAAGTCATGCCACAAAATTATTACAAAAGCACTTGATTGTTTCCTAAACAGTTACATGGGTGTTACACCTTTCCTGTCAATGGTAATGATAAGAATATAGGCATTTCTTCCAATAGGTTAGGGAACACAAAAGGAAAACGTAAAGAAAATCCCCACCATAGTTTTCTGTATTGACCCTAGAAAAAAAAAATCATTCATTCATTCTATTCTGTTTCCAGCAATTACTTTTGGACCTGTGACCAGGGGTGTCAGAAGCATTTTGAATGTGGGCGGGACACACTGGTGGTGAACTAATATTTTATGTTAAATGTGGGGGGGTCCAAACGCATAATTATGAAATGTGAGGGGGACACGTCCCCCTCAGATTTAATTGCGGCAATGCCCATGCCTGTGACCGTGTACTGGATATGAGCTTGAAGATGGATGAAACTTTTTTGGCTATTGTTTTTATTAGTTATTGTTATCAGATACAGGAAAAAAAATATTGCTCGTTTTCATCATATCAATAATTATGTATTAAAATATCTACCTCATAGAAAAAAGAAGCAGAGGGAAAAAGGAAGATGCAGTGAGCAGGGGATTGCAAGGGATCACAGGGGATCATAAGCGATCGCATGGGGATCATAGGTGATCACAGTGTCAGGGTCAGCTCCTGTTGTTCCACTCTGTGTCCCTTCCCCGTTTGGCCAGCAGGCGTTGCTAGTCATCCCGTCCCTCGTGTTGTCAGTCTTTGTGTTTTCCCCTGTTCCCTGTCGGCCGCATGGCTCAACTCACTCAACCCCTCTGTTTTTTGTTCGAATCCTGCCTTCTCAGTTTTTGTATTTTGTTCCCTAGTGTTTCATTTGTATGAGTCTTTCTAGTTCCTGTGTCTGTGATTTGTATTTGGTTTCATTCTTTGTGCCTGTACTTGTGTTTCTACATGTCTGTTTTCCTTGTTCTGTCCGTGTCTTAGTTTTCCCCTCCCCATCCTTGAGTTAATTATTAGTTTCACCTGTGACCTGTTTTCTCAACCCTTGTTGATTAATCTCACCTGCCCCTTCTTAGTGTTGTTACCCTTCTGTATTTAAGTCCCTGCCTCTGTTCAGTTCTTTAGTGGCTTGTTGTGATTGTTGGATAGTTGAATGGCGTGCGTGCGTGCGTGCGTGCGTGCGTGCGTGCGTGCGTGCGTGCGTGCGTGCGTGCGTGCGTGCGTGCGTATTCAGTCTTTGTTTATCCGCTTTTAGTTTTGACCACTCGTGATCCTTTTTGTTCTGTAGTGTTTTTGTTTACATAAACCTTTGTTGTCCTGTGAAGCCACAAGTGGGTCATCCACCTTCCTTTCTACCTGCACCATGCCTTGCTCGCGCACCAAATCCACCCGGATCCTTAACACACAGGAGATCATGGGTGACCATAAGCGATCTCAGGCTATTACAGGAGATCACAGGGGATTAAGGGATCATAGGCGATCGTAGAGGATCGTACTGCCATAGTTACCCCTTTGTGCATCATCGTTGATGCACAAAGGAGTATATATCTGATATGTTTTCCCCTACCTCAGTATTTTGGGTATATATACTATATTATGAAATCTGGTCATGGTTGTATTTTCCATTAGCCACCATTGCAAAACTATTTTGTACATACAGTATGTTGTGTTTTCAATGAATATCTGGTGCTTCATAAATACCATTATGGGTAAACACTTGAAAAACTTTAAAATTGGGGAAATTAGAAGTGTTTATGTGAGCAGTTTAACTGCAGATGGAAAATGTATTTGAATAAATAATTAATCACTGCCTGGGTGGCAATATCAACAGTTAAGCCCTTTGACAATGATGATTATACATGCCCTCAAGCAGTGGCCTGTACTACGAAGCGGGGTTACTGGCTTATCGGGGTAACTTGTGGGATTTAAGGTACCACAGTTGAAATGGACTTCATATTCGTTCACTTACATTTTGTCCAGACTACCTTGAATTTGACAAGTTACCCCGATAAGCCAGTAACCCCGTTTCGTAGTACAGGCCACAGGTCGGCTTAAGTGAAAAACAAACTATATGACAAGCTCAAGGCAGAAGTGAAGGCAAGGAGAAAATTGGATGGGCAGGTCATGACACCCTGTCAACTGCTGAAAAAGCTAGATAATTTACTGTGAAATTCAATGCCTTGTTATAGATCAAGTATTTGTCACCACACGTACAGTACCTATGGTTATCTTTTATCTTTATCTCTTTATTTTAAACTGGCCTTTGCATGTGTACAAGAGGAAGCTTGTCGTGGCTTGACTTCAGGAATGTGAACAGCACCAAGCTGATGGTTTAGAGTAAATCATTTTCCATTCTCGTGTCAGTCTGGATATTTTTAACTTTGATTCAAGCAGGATCGAGACAGATATGCTACTGAAAACGCAGTTTCCATCCCTGGACAGGAGGAACAGAGTAACGGGAGTTACGCTGGCTCCTGACCGGATTATGGAACATATGTAGGAATGGTAAGCGACGTCTGAACAAGCAGCTTTTTGAAGCTAATGCATGACACCTGCTGGTGAAATTAGGAAGTGCAGGCAGGGCAAACGTAAACGCAACATAGATGACGAAGGACAAACAGGAGCGTACCTAGAAACTCTGGGCCATCTCTGGCCTCTGATAAGTGCTGGGTCCCCCTGAATTTGCTAGGGCAGGGGTGGCCAGTCTTTTCCGCAAAGGGCCGGTGTGTGTGCTGGTTTTGGGGGTAATCTTTAGGGCAGCTGTTCAAACCCAGGTGTGAGGACTCTTCAGCCAATCAGTCCTCTAATTAGTAATCTAATTACTGTAGGCAGTTGCAGCGAAAACCCGCATACACACCGGCCCTTTGCGGATAAGATTGGCCACCCCTGTGCTAGGGTATTCATGCCCCTCCAATGCCCCTGAGCACCAAGGACTGAAAACGACATATTGCTCAGCTCAGAATAGTTCATATAGTGGATGAGGAACTCTCTGAGACAACGTTAGTTTCATTCACGCACGAAGGTAAAATCACATTACTGAGTCAACTGACTCCTTTTGGTGTCTTTACCTTTTTGCCTAAAATGTCATATGTTACTCATTTAAACCATGCAGTGATTTTTTTTAACCACCTACGCTTTTCAAGTAGATGAGAACAACCAGTCACCGCAAAACCGCTGGCTGATAAGCTTGCATCAGAATGTTAAAAGAATAATTATTGCACTCCGTGACCACGGGGTGTCACTCAAATCAAATTGATCAAACATCTCCTGACAGAAGAAGGAGCTGCAATACCTTACTCTTGGTGGACTTTAAATGAAGGCTTTAAGTCTGTATTTATACATGTATTATATGCAGCGAGCTGTTTACAATATAAATTTAGGCATTTATGCGTCGTACATTTGCAGCCTGGCTTACAGATGAATCCACTGCAAAATGGTTATAACAAGGCAAATCAAAAACAGTCTAAAGCAAATTAAATGCATATCATTCCATCAAAAATAACATAACATAACAAATAACAGTGAATATAAGGAGCAATTTAACATCAAATAAAATAATACTTTGCTTCCAACAATTTTACCTGCTATACATGTTGTTCATATATGGTAGCACCATAATAATACCAGAAGGTTCCACAAATAGAGTCAGCAGCTTGTGCAAGTATTAATATTTAAACTCTTCAGTCAGTCTTAAATAGTTGCCAACATCTAAAAACAAAGAAAAAATGTGTGTTGTTCAATGATGCTAAAAACCTGACAAAAGTGTTTGCCAAATTAAGTACAAATGTCTGAAAAGGATCGGAATACAAGCCATGTGACCCTGTCATGCTGTCTTTGAGATGGTCCAGTATGTTGCTGTAACTTGCTCATGATAAGTGAGCTGAACAAGTAAGAGTTGGGTATGAAATTAGGTGAGGTTCTGTCATGGATCATTCTAAACTTACTGCATCTGAAAAATGGGATTCCGTTCAATTAACTGCTTGCTAAATGCAACTTCACAATAACGTTGATCACTCAACACCACGATGCTGCATTATCTCTGTGACCACAGGCACAGACCTGTGAGTCAATCAAAACCACACCAAAGCAGCGTAGCATGAGGACACCACAGTCAAAGAGGTGCTGGGGTTGCAACCTCATTTGACCAATGTGTCATTAAAGTGTAGATGAAGGTTCAGTTAAGTTAGCAGGTTAAATACTGGTTGTGGATCCCAAAGGCCTGAGTGGTTCCTTGTCTTTTATCCTTGAGAAAGGCACTGAACCTTAATCTTCACGGCGAGCTGTTACCCACTCTGACAAATGAAATAATGAGAGAAAATGCAAATGGGTTTACTGGTGGCAAAATTGATGCCCTAAACTTGGCCTGGAAGCAAAAGAATTCAAATATTCATATTAAATACTGCATTAAGATATTATGAAATCAGTGTTAATGTTATATTGCGAACAAATTATATTCTCCACTTTATTTTCTAAAGCAATTTTTCACGTGCTGTTGGGACAAAAAAGGGAATTGTCAATATTCAAATTTTAAATTGACTTTACTTCAATAACCAGCATCCTGTCCAGACTTTAACCCCAGCATTGTACCCTTTGCTGCCTGGGGCCCCCCATGACCCTGCTCAGGATAAGCAGTTGCATGATGGATGGATGGATGGAGTTACTTCAATAGAGTAAAAGACTTTAAGAACTTTGTTTCAAAGTAAGGGGTGGAGTTTTAAGTGGGCAGCTTTGGCTAGACAGGTACAAATAGTTACTGTCTGCTTGACCACATTAGTAAAACTGAAATATATCTATATATTCAAATAAATGCTTCAGCCTTAGGATTAGTTATACAGGACTCTAATAATTCCCACTGGAGTGTCTTTTTCGGAAACCTATTATTTGGTCATGAACAGTAACATTCTCTGCTATTATCAGCCACAGAGTAACAAGGTCCGTCAGTGCGTGAGTTAAACGCAGAATGGATTGCAAATGGCCAATAAAATATTTGTGAAATTAGTAATTTAACCAGATTTAAATATAACAAAAAGGGACGGAACAACATGTTAATAATTTAGGTTAAAAGCAGTTTTTTGTTTTATTGTCAACAAAGAAAATTACATACAATTTCTGCTCTTAAAATTGTTTAATGTCTGTTGATGTTTTACCTAGTAACAGTACTTGTAATTTTTTTATTATAATATATTTAATATAACATGAAGCATTCTAAACCTGTAGCTGGACAAAAAATAGAGAATACAAAATTAAAGCCATGATTTGTTGCAATGGGGTAGAAACATCTGAATTTACTTGTTTAACCACAGTGTGAGGAGGCTGTCTTAACTGAAAACTGAAAGGACGACAGGCCAAGTACGCCCAGCAGGGAATGGCGCTCTTGGTGATGCCATACGCGAGGCGTCGCTGTGGACGAAGAGCTTAGAGTGACACTCTGCGTCGGTGAACTTCTGCAGGGCCAGGGTGGACTTTGGCGGGGGAGATGTGGCATGGACGTGTCAGAAAGAGCAGGGAGCGAGAGGAAGCCTCGCTATGGAACTGGGAAATGGCAAAACAGAACTTTTTCTAAACCATCATCAGGGGCACATTAACTTCTCTGGAAACCATAAGCTGACATGGGGCTGGAGGACCCCCAAAGAGAGGCACTTCAGAGTATGTACATACCAACATGTATGGTGATCATGTTATTTGCTAGTTATTTCCTTGCATCACCATTATGGCTACATTTTACACTTTTAAAACCAATGAGTTCTTTAATTATTAAAAACAGTCATATGGCAATAGCTTAAATTTGTAGCCCTTCTATTTGATGCTAAACATCCTTTGCATTCTGGGCCATTCATATTTACAATAAATAGATGTCATTGAGAATGATAATTTAACTGATGGCAATCTGTTCTTTATCTGTTATTTTTTTTATCTTTTGTTTTCTTCACCATCACAAGCATTTTCCGGTAAACAGGATGGAATTCCCACGTCGACACGAGTCTAATGAGTCAAAGTCGGATCTGCTGCTGCACTTGCCCGTCCCCCTCTCCTTGCGTGTGTCTTTTGGGACCCTCTGGTGTGTCTGTCACCATTTCATCCTTGCATAGATTCCTCTGTTTCCCTCTCGTCTTTCTCTCACACTTCTTTTCTGTCTCCCGTAGCTCTATAGAGAAGAGAAGTACAAAACAATTGAATCGCGACAGTCTGGATTTTGGAATGTGATTTCATATGTACTCTTGTTTTTAATAACAACCTGGTTTTCCAGATTAAATCGTGACTAAATAAAGAGGCGTTTGTCTTCATCTCCAGTCTCAAAGAAAGAATTCCAAGACCTAAACAATGTGAGATGTTTAAATGAATTCAGTGCTACAGATGAATGGTTTCTGTTAGGGGCTTAATAACTGTGGTGTGAGTGAAGGACAACCTGAAACTCAAATACTGTTTTATGAACTCCATGTGCAACATCATCTATATATCTATATGCACTGTATGACTGAGCTGTAATGCTGAAATATGTAAGTTCATATTTCGCTTCCCATAATCCTCTCCGGACTACAACCGTCACTTGTGTTTAATGAAATTAAAAGGAAAGCAAATCATACCAAAGAAAGGGAGTGATTCCCTACTGAAAGGGAACTCAATGTGTGCTCACTATGCTGTTTGTATTTTATTTTGTTGTATTTTGTTTAAAGAAACACATGCTAAATGTTTATTTCTTGTAAGTAGGCTTTATGAGGCCACATCACTAAAATGTGTCTCGGCAGTAGGGGGCTGGGTACAGATGACGGAGACCCCAGCACTGCCTGTTCCATGGCATTCCAGCAATGTGGTCCCCATGCTGCCCCCTAGTGGTGGTGAAAATGTGTGACATGTTTTTTCAGGAACTTCCCTCGGACAGCTGGCTTAACATAAAATTTATGCACTTGTAGTTACTAAATATTCATCAAAACAACGAAGTAATAAGCACTGCTCATAAAAATGTTTTTGCTTTGGCCTAGTTAACAAGGAAAAAAATGTTACTGGTCCTATTTAGTCTACAACCAGACGCTGCTGTAAGACCTTTGCTCTCCTTCTTCATCTTGATCATTATCCCAGCCTGAAACATAAATGGAGTCCCATTGAAGATCAGCTCCCTTTCATCTTAACGAACGACTGGCAGATATAAGACTTTCCATTCGACGGGGCCCAGATTAGCAACAGTGGGAGTCTCAGAAAGTATCGAATGGTCATCCCTCACGCTGTGCTTCGGCTGGTGTGTCGGTGTACAGTTTTCAGCTTTTTCTCAGTCCACGCTTCACACAGGACTGCGAGGGAATGTAGAGGTTCTGCCATGCTGGTGTCTTTGTCAGGGAACAGACTTTCATGTTCATGAATCGTCTGCATTATGTGTGCTTTGTGCGAATGCACACACTTGCCAAGATGAAATCCAAGATGCTGCCGTGTGTATGTGTGTGTGGGTACATCACCAAGGTTACCCGCACAAGTTAAGTGTGCTAAGGAGACCTCAAAAGGAGACTCTCCAGACTCTACCAGGGTGCAGTGGTCAGAGAATGAGGTCCAACTGGCTTGGCTTTAGTGTCCATGATGAATGTAAGCCTTTAAACATACACTCTCTTATGTGTTTGTTTTTACCGCACGTGAGGTTTTGCTATTAGAAAAGCTGAGAGAAACAAGATAAAATCCACGGGGTGCGTGAAAATGTAAATAAGACTGACAGCAGAAAGGAGAAACAGCGCATGCATGAGGAGCGTGTCCCCACATCCCACTGGCGCTTCTCTGGAGGTCCAAAGAGAGCCTTCTGTCCAACTATACCGGTTCCCTCAGCCTGAAAATGCAAACACTTGCAGAGGACCCCAAATCCAATTTGATCCAAATGAGCTCGTAATCTCCGCGTAAATGAATCGTGTTGTTTTACTGAACAGCTTGTGCCCCTGCGGATATGTAATCCTGCACATTAAAATTACAGCAAAGCCGTTGCACGGAGCACGCAGCTAGCGTGATGTGAGCGGTAAAAGTCCTGCATGCTTGGAAATGCTCCTTTTAATGAATTCCCAGGCCACATGTGCATTTTCACACCATGGCTACATCATTTTCTTAAACAAAATTTATTGTTCATTTGGAATTGAAAAAAAAAATACATACTGGACATACACTGCAACTTTGCATGTAAATTGAACTGATATTCTAGAGAACTGCAGTTGAAGAAAGCAATTTATTCCACATGGTTTTCATTTCAATAAAATATTTTGGTTTCTGCTATTGATTTGGTTATTCAAAATTAGAGTCTTCGGCTGGAAGGAACATATGTTCACAGACTGTTGGGATGTATTTGAGTAGATGTTTTATTCAATAAATATATACATAAAACATGGTAATAAACTTCACCAACAAAAGGAAGTAAATAACTTTATATGGCTTTGCCTGGGTTAAAATCTATTTTAGCCATTTTTGAATTTAAAGTTCACATACCGTGTTGACCATTTTTTTTAGATCTTCTCTTGTCATTCTGGCCAAGTCACATGATTTACCGCCCCCTCGACAATACGCCAGAAACCGTATGAGCGAGAGAAAAAAAAACACTTCCATTTGAGCAGCTAAAAGTAGCTGCCCTTCTTTGATGCCGGATGACGCTTGATGGACAGCTCCAAATTAAATAATAGCCACCCGTCTTTTCATGCGGTCACATATGTAGACCGGGACGGATCTGTTTCTGATGTACGCTCACCCTGTCAAAACACATGGACCAAGATTCGAGCCTGTGGAGTATCAGTTACAAGCCTCTTCACAAACAGCCAAGCCATTTCTGGGATGAAGCTGCATTCTCGCGAAACCTTTTAATGACCTCGAAACTAAGACTGTATGATATTAGCTTGGATACGCCAGAAAGCCTATTGTGTCTTTTTTTAATGGTGATATGGGGAGGGGGTCGTCATGCCTTTGGTCATCAAAAGAGATGCTTCTATAAAGGTTTTCATATTTATTATACGGCACCATACAAATGAGGATCAGAGTGCAGGGATAATCTATGTCCCTGGAGTCTTTGGGATTAAGCATCTTGCTCAAGGGCCAATGGTGACATCAGTCTGCCAGTCAAGAGATTCGAATCAGCAACCTTCCGATCATGGAAAGAGAGTCGTAACCCGCAGGACCACACACCGAGCCTATTTCCCGTCTGCTTGGCAGTTCCAGAAAGAACCGCTCGCTCAGCTGCAGCGCGGACGGGCTGAAGGCTCACAGTGGCCCTTTGACTGTTACGAGACATAACGAGGCGCTGACATGCAAGCCCGCAAATAGCGCAGTGCACCATTAAAGGAGCGTGGAGGCAGTATGCCACGCTATTAAAATCAACTGCCTAAATGACGACTTTGGTGTGATGATGACTTTGCTTCATTAGCAATTAACACTAGTGTGGCATCAGAGCTAAGAGCCAAATGTGTGTTTTTGGTTTTTTTTTTTGAAGGACTGGCACGATCAGCGTTCCAGTAACCAGGAGCCGAACTGGCATAGGGTGTACAGCGCAGTACAGCCTACAGAGGGCGCCAGTCCATTATCGGTTTCTATCATATTACTTTCTCTGCAACATTTTTTTCATGCAACATAAAAAATCCAACACATGGACAGCATTTATGTTATTTCTACAGGCTACGACTAAAGATACATTGGAATTGTTTTTGTAAACGAGTGCTTCAAGGTAACAACTGCTGCTGAATTATAAAACCACAATTTTTCTTAAAGCACGTAAATAATGTTTCGGACACAATTTTGGACAAACTTGAATTAAATAAATTTAATTTAGTAGTAGAAAGCAGCTCATCACAGGCCACATACACTGAACAGCAGTTCACTTATGTATGTGCATTTAATACATTAAGCAGGGAGGTCAAATAACCTCTATGTGTTACTAAAATTACAGTTTCAATGTATATCTCATTGTATGCACAGCAATTTTCTACTTGGGTACTTAAATACAGCTGGCGTAAATATGCATGGAAGTTCAATCAATTGATTGCTTTGAAGTGTAAGGCCTTTCAGATATTTCAGTATCAGGATAATGTACATAAATTTTCCTTCGATGACACATTGTTATAAAGCAATTTTGAGTCAGTGATTCTTTTGTGCTGCTGCCGAGATCGAATTTGTTTCTTATTTTTTGAGGAAAAGAAAAAAGTGTTACTACGCTGCAATGGTTAAAACGGCAAAGTAAATTTCGCCCTATTTGGAAGCTGCAAAACATATTACTAAAACATACTGTGAAACATATGAGGATAGAAAAAAATATGGAATACATATTAACTACAGCACGTATTGTATTAATGAATTTTCTTTCAGCAAAAGCTAAACATGCAAAGCAGCAGTTTGATAGTCCATCGAGGCACATAATATGTAAAAGATGATACTTCCGTACTTCTCACCCCAGTAAGTAATGTTATTGTTAGCTAAAGTTCATATTCTTGCTTTTATGTATGAAGACGACACCCATCACTGCACTACAATGCAATACATGGGCATACTGCCAATGACGAATGCCGGTTATCTGTACGTTTAAGAATAAAATCGGAAAACACAAGATACAGCAGCAATATCCAATAATTAATTACATGCAAACATTGCAAACATTTAATAAAGAATATTCATCTTTAATAAAGATGGGAAATATTTTTATATGGAATGGAAGGAGGGACAGAAGTGGATGGACGTGGATTCACAGCCCAAGTTAGCAGGTAGTAAGTATTACTCCAGGAAAATCTACAGTAAGTTGCTTTCATGCAAGCTCCTTAAAAGCAACTCATTGTAATGTTCAAATTAAAACAAACCATTTTTCAGTACAGATCCAATATGTTTCACTGCGGATTAGTAACTTGGCAGTAAGGGAGATTATGTGTTCTGATTCTACGTTGTTTTGTACACAGGTATAGCCGGAAATGTGTCAGCGCTTCTGTAAAGTGTGATTTGCGATATATTTGGCTTTGAACAGGGTAATATTTCAGACATGAACAGGGTAATATTTTATGTTTAAATTGTTTATATTGCAATTTAATGCATATATACTGCTGTTGCTCACAGAATCGTGTTTTGGTTCGGGAACTACACGAAATCACATAAGGTTTGTGTTACATTACTACGCTTATCTGATCAGAGGCAGGAGAGAACTTAGGCGGTGGGCAAATAGTCAAGCGCATAGCTAGAATTTCTGGGAACCCTGACAAAATATCGTCTTGGGCTCCCGCCCAATTTTACATATTCGAGGACCCGTTTAAGGTGCGCAGCCCCCTGAATCTGCCAGCCTACCCATGCCCCTACTATGCCCCTGCAAATAGTTTTATCTAACTGCTCTTAGGAGTAAATTAAAAGATCTTAGAGTTATATATATATATATAGTTCACGTCTGAATCACTGAAGAACGTTTCCCCACATTTCCTACTGAATATTTCAATACAAGATAATATAGATCTGTCAGAACTGGAAAATCAGATCCCCTTACATAACATGATACACACTGTTGATACAGGAAAAACCAGCCAACAATTAGTGCATGTGTCATGCTTGACTGCACAATACATATTTCCTTATGCCAAACCCTACCCGCTAACGGCCCGAAGGCTCCGGGCTTCAGCTTACCTCCCGGGCATCTCTTTTGCATTGGACATTTCCTATTTTCACTCTGAGCTGGACAGAGGGGTGACTTTTGTCTGCTCCTGCTCTGCCTCCCCCACCTGTAGCCACAGCTCAAACCTTTTCGTTTGCAGGCAGTCCATTCGCTCCAAGGCTGCAACTGACAGTCCTCTAAAAGAGAGTTGTTATTGTTAACAATACCCAATAGATGCCTATTTAATATATGTCTGATTTCATTTTCATAGATGCTCTGCATTTCAGACTAGTTTCTCTGGATGTTTTCGTATTCACATGATGGCCACCAGGTGGAGTAGTGGTTAAGGAAATTGATTCATAATATGTAGGTCATTGGCTGAAGCCTGAGGAAAGGCCCCAGTGAAGCATTTTTTGACTTCCTGATCTTGAGATACAAACATAAACCAGATATTTTAATCTAGCACAGCCAAGTTTTCAGCTAAGTTGTAGATAACAGAAACCAATGGGTAAAAGTTATTTTCTGGTTGATTGAAGAGTAAATTGTGGTCCAAAAACAGACACATATATTTTGCAAACAATGACCAACTTCCATGCATCCATTTTCCAAACCGGTCATCCTTCTGGGTCGCGGGTGGTCCGGAGCCTATCCCGGAAGCTACAGGCACGAGGCAGGGAACAACCCTGGAGGGGGGGCCAGCCCATCGCAGGGCACACTCACACACCATTCACTCACACATGCAATGATCACAATGATATAAATGCATATAATGGTTACCTTACTGAATGCAAATTGAGTTAAATGAGGCACTGACTAGCAGCACACCCTAATCTCACTCAATTTTGAATCTCATTTCTCTTGTCACAAATATTTTGAAAAACATATGCAAATATAGCAACAGTATAGTGTTTAGCCGCTACTATGTTTACAGATTGTCAATCATATGTAACTAGTAGATTGTTTCCTAAAAAGATGGTGATTTATATCGCATAAATGTTCAAATGTGTTTGTTACAGCACATTTCACAAGTAGATTGTCACATGCCTCTGAACAAAGGAATCATTTGGCTGAGCAATTAAGTTACACAATTATAGAAAAATGTGTTTCAAAGAATCCACTTGACCTCTTTCAGCAGAAATCTCTGACAAATTCCAAAACCATGCAGAACAACGTGTTCTGGTGGAATACATTTGTCCCCCCCCCCCTCGGTTGACTGAAAAGTGATTTGAACTTTAATGATAAACAGACAAATAGCTAAAAAAAATACAACTGAAAGGACCTGAGAGGTCTGACATTTGCAAAAAATAAGCAAATTAATGGAAACGGAAAGAATGCGTTTAAGCAATTAAGTGCTCAGTAGGAAATTAACTGAAATTGGAAGCGGCGCTAAGTACTGCAACTTAGCGTGTCAGCTCTTGGGAGAAAACTGGAGCTTTACCCCATTGGCCGGCTCCTCCCTTCCTGCTAGTATTTGGTCATCTTTCGTTTTTTTTTTGGCTGGAGTCTTATCTCAGTGAGGAGTATTCAGACAGCTGGAATGCATTGAAGCCTCTGCTGCCTTGTATTCCACATCCAGCTGCAACCCATTTAGCGTCGGGCACGCTCTTGCCCCAGGACCATGGCTTTCTGCCTTCAACTTTGATTGTTCGCCAGCGCCCTTTGTTTAGCGGCCTGACTTCTGCTAAATCTGTCGCACTGTGCCTCGCTAACGGGGCACAGTGGCGAGGCATGGACGTGCATACCTGACTGCTTTTATCAGCCACACCTTTGTGACTGTCAGGTGACCGCAATCAGAATGATTCGCAGCACATTTGCATGCACTTGAAACCCAGATATTATATCTGAAACAGCAATGCCATACATACTTTTGTTTGTTTGTTTGTTTGTTTGTTTGGGGGGGAGGGGCTAGATACAAAATGGTTAAAGAGACTGACTTGCACCCTAAAGGTTGCTGGACCAAATTTCAGTAAGGTCATCCTGTTGTACCTTTAAAGGGACTTAACCCAAATTCCTCCAGAAAATTCTAAGTGTATAAATTTGTAAAAGTGATTATTTATAATCACATCACATCAGTTATTATAGATTCAGTTGTAGTCATAGGTTTACAGTGTTTATTATGTACTATCAATGCAAAATCTCAAAATGAGAATCATATATTTAGTTTGATGCTTCTTTAAACATTTTTACTATGCTTTAGTGGTTATATACTTTTATATAATACCATTTACATTTAACATCAGAGATGCTTATGAGGACTGCTATTGGTTACTCTGTTTCTTCCCACACCCCAAAGACTTGCAGCTTAGGTGAACCGGTGTCTCTAAATTACAGTCTGTGCTGCCTTGATGGACCATGTGCCCCGTTCTCTGATTCCAGTCTCACCATGCGTTGCATAAGTATTGGAACATGGAGGAATGGACACACTAAAGTGCACATTAGCCATATTAATGGCAGCATAAATTTCTTTTACTCTGTGCATCATTTTATCATAAAGATTACTTAAATTCAGCAATTACTTACATTAACAGTAAACTGAAATCTAGAGCACTGTGCAAAAGTCTTTGGCAACCAAATGATCTTTATGTTGGTGTAAATCTGTGTTAGCGCCGCTAAAACCGCCGCGAAAATAACCCCAGTATTTGCGGCAGCCATCCAATAAACCCATGCATTTTTCAGCACACCTTGTGTAGCTAATCAATATCTCACCGACTTTTTAAATAATTAAATTAATTATTTAAGTAAGCTGATGGTGAAATGTAATAAATACACAGAATGGCTGAGGTGCCCCTGAGGAGAGGTTTGGGAACCGAAGCGGCGTTCATCTAGCCATCCGACAGGATATCAGTAACTTTTTGGAGAACAGAAGCAATTCCTACTAGATCTTATTGTGTTTCTCTTAATTTGCATGTGTCCTACAGCTAAACTGTTTTTTTTTTGTTCTGATGAAGAAGTGCATGTGCTACCCAGATAAATAGCTTTAAGCGTTTCTTTTGATTGCCTTAGACTTTTGCACAGAGCTGTATGTGGGCTCAAAATTTAAAGCACACTGGAAATTAATATAGACGCAGCAACAAATAGCCCATACAATCCCAAGAAGGCTGAGTGAAAGGAATTCCAGTGCTGGGTCTCCTCACCCACCAAGGCATACAGAACAGACGTTCCACCTAAACAGCAGGGAGAGACCTTGAAGGAAACCCGCAGGAAGTCTCCACAAAAACAGATGGGCTCCTTCCCAACCCTGGGGATAGAACAAACACTAACCACTGAAAGAATAAAGATTAAATTACTATGGAGTGAAGTCCAGACTCTTCTTTATCAACATAAGTGATGTGTACAAGGATGTTTCAAATGTTACTTACTGATGATACATGCATTACTAAGTGGCATCATGTATGGGTAATATCAAGCAGATACTGTAAAAGTTCAGGGGATTCAGATAGAATCCTTGTGGAACATGACAACAGATT
Organism: Mormyrops boulengeri; assembly: GCA_026781065.1. Lineage (NCBI taxonomy): Eukaryota > Metazoa > Chordata > Actinopteri > Osteoglossiformes > Mormyridae > Mormyrops > Mormyrops boulengeri. The sequence goes on from JAODLD010000136.1 coordinate 460,135, forward strand.
TAATGAAGACTACCATAAGTTTTCTGACAGGTATCTGAGATGAAAGCCTACTGAGTGTATTGAGTTGTAAGTAGATCAAACATAAAACCTTTCACACAAATTCTTCTGACCTCTATCTATACTGACATTTAAATATGCTGGATGCTCTATAAAGCACTGAAATGGATAGACAGCATGCATACAAAACCCCAATGGCCCCTGAAGCAGTTAGGGAATCAATACAGGCATGGTAACAGTACAGTGTCCAGCAGGTTCTCATAAATGGCCTTGGATCACAGAAGATTAACTTCCTGAAAGTAAATTTTGGTTGAAAGACTTACCTAAGCAGTCTGTTAAATGTGGATATGTGCCTTCTGGACAGTTGTGCAAGCACTTTCCTTTAAACAGCTGGAACCCTGGTTTGCATTTTGTGCAGAAGTCTCTGCTGAAGCACGAATCGCAACTGGGGGCTTTGCATTCTGGGAAACCAAGAAGCATTTATTAATACTGAGCTGCAATGAAGCTCCATATACGGTATTTACCAGAAGAACATTCGGAAGCACTTCATCTCATGCCGGCACAAAGGCCTAAGAATACTTTTCATAATTCTTTGTGCATATAGAACTTGTTGATGGAGATGTATGACTGGTCACGTCACATGCTACAATGTTTTAGACCTAAGTACAATCGTGTATGACTCACATGTTGAAAACTTTTATGGGAAGTCTTATTGACCTTCGTAATGCACGCCAAGGATATCCTACATTGCCAGAACTCCAGAAGACCAGAAGAAGTCTTTCTCCACTAAATAATGGGTTGATTTATTTTCAAAAGTAACACACACTGCATATTTATTGTGATAATATATTCTGTAATCGTGCAATGGTTCCTGAAGAGAGTCATACTAATGGATTCCTGGTTTTACGCTATTGATGGTTGAAAGCACCATTAATGCAGAAAGCATTTGTTACATGTCATTATATATATATACACACACACACACACACACACACACACACACACACATTTATTCATTTAGCAGATGCTTCTGTCCAAAGCAATGTAGAAGGGAGGGATCTCTGGAGTCTGAGAGCACAGTCAGCAAAGGCTCCTGGGCCTGTGGGGGTTAAGGGCCTAAATCAGGGCTGTAAGGGTAATATGATCACTCTGCCCACTATAGGATTCGAACCCATGACCTTCCAGACAAGGGCAGAAATCCCTACCCCACTGAGATACATTCCACCCCCAGGAGAAGTGATTTATACATAGATACACATGTAAAATTTAGGAATATAGTCACAGCACTGAGCAAAGGTCTTAAGCGGCCCAAGAAAATGATGTTTAAATGAACTTCACGTTGTCTGTCAAATTATTCTAGCGTAACCATTTCAAAACCTCTCCTAAATTCACTCATGTATTTGCAGTAACCACCCATGTATCGTACTACCAACCCTCGTATGGCTAATCAATATTTCATTGACTTTTTAAACAAATTAAATTAAGTAATTAAATGTTGGTAAAATTAAACAATTACATATAGCGGCTGAGGAGAGCTTTGGGGAACTGAAGCGGTGTCCATCTAGCCATCCAACTAGATGCCAGAAACTTCTTAGAGAACAGAAGGAACTCTTCTTAGTTTTTATTGTTTCTCTTAATTTGCATATGTTCCAAAATGTTTTGTTCTGAGCACATACACACTTACTAGCCCAATAAATAGCTTTAAACATTTCCTTTGGCTGCCTAAGACTTTTGCACCATGCTGTATATAATGTTTTCTGGAAGCTTAATCCATGCAGAGACTCACTCATGCAGCGGTTCATGCCCCGGCCGCGTACGCCATAGTGTCCTGCTGGACAGGAGTGCAAGCAGGAGCCATGGTGCCACACACCCTCTCGCTGGAGGAATAGGAATAGCTTCTCTGGGCAGCGCAGGCAGCCGTTATCCTGTGAGCACTCCTGACAGTTCCTGCAAACCTCGGAAGCGTCCTTGATACCTGCGCAGACACAGACGCAACACCACATTAGCCCCACCCACATTAAAAACGTTTTAATAGTGACTGTAACTACTAATCCATCATTTTCATCTGCTTATTCTGCGTAGAAAGGATTTTCATGCAGACAGGTGGTGTCTATGCCATCAAGGGAGCTGTGATCTGTTTTTTAGACTCTACAGTTTGGATTTCTTGTTTGTCATTTTGTTAGTTATGTTTTTAATTTTCATTTTGTTTTCTTCGGTTTCATCTCCGAATTGTGCAAAATGAGACGCAGCCCAGGGTCAGGTCTCTAACCGCTGCACGCCTGTATCAGGGCAAATGCACAAGAGGTACAGCGCTCTAGCCACAAGAATGCCGCTCCCTCCAGCCACTAAGTGCAATGATGAGAAAAAACTGACCTCTTTGCAGATGATTAAGTGAAACCATAACCTTTCTGAAAGCTGGGGGGGGGGGGAGTTTTGGCAAACAGGTAATGTGAGTGTATCAACTAAGTCTCAGGCCTAAGATCAGGCTTCAGCAGACACCACCGTGAAGGATAATCACAGAAGCTAATTTATGATGGGGAAACTCTTCAGGCAGCTCAGAAAATGTGTCGCTCACAGAAACTTAGCATGACAATTTGTAGAACAAACTGCATTGAACCTGACATATCAAACTGGCATCCGATCCAGCGTGTTGCCCTGCCTTGTTCGATATGCTGCCGGAGACGCCCCATGAGCCTGGAGTAGATAAGTGGTTAGAAGATCAATGGATGGTAATAATAGTAATAAGAGGAAGATTAAATTGATAATGTTGGAAGCAGTCAAGGACAAAATGGCACTTTATGAACCATTTGCTGTGTTTTTTGACCCCAATAGATGGCGCTCTCTGTTCAAAAAAGGGCACAAAGCACGCACCAAAGCAAACCATGAAGAACATTGCCTAGATTATAAATGAATGAGGTGTCATTTTGTCCATGACTAACTGAAAGTGTGGCAATCTGAAAAGAAAAACGCTGAAGAAACATGACTCAGAATTACTAAGGATGTTTAGTAATACACACAATATATATACAGACGCTCCTCTACTTATGAACTTTCAGACATACGAACGAAGAGGACTGTAAGTCCAAATTGTGTTCCTTGGGCTCCCGTTTCCTGTCCGCAACACCACAATTTTTTTCTGTGCACCGATTCCGCATAGTACGACTTCTGGCCGCTACTCCCAGCAGCGTAGCCTGCGTACTCCCAGCATCCTAGTTCTTTGTACTTTGTATATACCCTTAAAATGATGTTGAATAATGACTTACAAACATTTCAAGTTACGAACGGCCATTCGGAACGCAACTCATTCGTAAGTGAAGGAGCATCTGCATATGTGATTTTTTTTGTGAAGTCTGCATCTGCTTATGCTGTAAGCCCAGAGCTGATCCCAAAATATACAGTATATAAGGTGGTATTTATTTTAGGTCAGCATGCAATGGAAGTTAAGTTTATTGAACTACTTATAAATCTACAACAATACTAGAATGAGGTACTCATTGATGGGTACTTTAGCTTGCCTCTGACTGCGCCTGGCAGCTAGATTTATGTGTTCATAATGACACTATGTGAATTGGGCTGATAAGCATCAACTTTCAACCTTCCGACACACAAAAAAATCCGAAAATAACTTATATGCTGACTCAAGCCTCCATCAATAGTCATTCTCTTTCAGGGCAGTGATCCCCTTCAAGTTATGTCGGCATAAAAATATGCTGCATAACCTCCCATGCACTCAGCAGAGGCTACGCAGTGGTGGTACGCACAAATCAAATGCAGTCAGAGCTTCTTCTGCCTTGATTTAACACAGCAGTATAAGAATTAACAAAGACGAAAACAAGTGTTGAGCAACAGAAACGGACTATTACTGTCGATGATGTGCAAGCCTGCATGTTTATTTGTAAAAAATTTGAAATGCTAGATATTGTGAAATTCTGAAAACGGACAAGAAATATCACACAAACTACAGCAACAAAAAAAAAAAAATCTTGCACTTGGACATCTTTTGTGTTTTTATTAAATTTACCCAAATATAATACTATTCTAACAGCTATTGTGGTAGATTTATACATATCTACCTTCAATCTGAACCTTTCTGAGTTACAGTAGCTTGCTTAACGGGACCAGGTGTTTCAATCCCCGACAATTCAGCCGAGCACTTGCTTGGAGTGGGGTTGGAGATGTCTTCTTTGATGGGGTGACTTTGGTGATGACCATTTAATGATGTTTCCACCGATACGACACATCATCGCTATATATGAATAATAATATTTATGTCAGTAAGCTGATATTTCATGTTTTAGGTAAGTTATGCCACAGATTAACTTGTACACCACAGTGTTATACTCAAGCATTGACAAGTGGAAAAAATGCTGCTACAACCTGTGGTTTAAGGTCAGACATAAAAATGACACATTGTCTATTTGTCTACCTACAGTAAAAGCATATAGTCAAGATGTTTCCAAAACACAAAACCACCTCTTAGGACAATTCAAATGATTGTAACTTTCTGGTATTTGCTAGGAGATGCTAGCAAGGTTCAGCAAATGCCCAAGAAGCATATGAGAAAAATAATGTCAGTTCTTCAAACCATCTGCCATACATGGTGAGACTTTGTTAGTGTCACAACGTACCAGTCATGCCCTTCTAGTTAGTGATTAATCAACATTAACAAGTCAACTACAACATAATCATAACTCTGGTACATGACCATGAAATGAATTGGACAAATTTAACTTTCACTATGCAGTTGTACTGCGGGTGTACGTAACATAACGTAGCATAACAAGTTTGCGGCAAAAAAGAGTACTAGTTGCTATACTTAAACTGTACATTTTTATGGTTCAAAATCTCTAAAATTTACAAATGTTTACCAAAATTTCAATAAGAATGCATGTCATAGACAAGATAAAATAGCTATCATCCTGAATTCATTGCAGTCTCATGATGGAAACATTTCACGATGCATATAACACAGTGTAGACTGGCTGTGCTGACTGTGCTACATGTGGCATCCAGGGGTCCTGACCTGATCGGCAACACGTGGGGTTTCCTCAGTGATAAACATCTGATTGATGCTCGTGGCTTTTACTTAATTGTCATAAGTGACAAGTTTTTTAGAAATTTATTTCCTGGTTCCCCTAAACTGTGATTGTCTAGACCTTTAATAATGGACATTTTGCACATGGCAAATCAGTGTTTTGTGGAGGTTTTTGTTGAAGAGGCCTGGTGTTAAGAACTTTTCTCCACTGGTTTAGACTACCATGCTTAGAATATCTGTTTAGTATAACTGACAAACTAAATCACTTGGCAAATATGATGTTAAAAAAATACAACTGGCAATATATTGGCATTTCTCTAAATGTTTTAAATAAAACAAGACTTATTATTCATGCCTTTAGCTATTTTTTTCACAAAAATTGCTATAGATTGGAATATTAACAAAGACTGGATATCAACTAAAGTAATGCCAATCCATAAAAGAAGAACAATAAAAATGGTTCTCCAAGCAATAGATCACCAGGATTTATTTTCATAGCAAGTAGAGTTCTGTAGGCTGCAATTCAGTTAAAGATAGTGCCCCTTCTAAACAGATAGTCAGTATAGATTCATAAGAGTCAGATCTTGCCACACTGACCACAGGATAATTGTCAGAATCCAACTAAATGTATTTTACATCATTTAATTTTAGTACTATATAACTAAAGAAATGTGAATATAAAACTGGCCAACAATCAGGATAGAAAATGTCCTTTTAAGTGACACAACCTGCAATTAAACCAATCCAATCAATCGGGTACATCAAGGTACTTGTCCATCATATTTCCTAATATAGGATCTCTGAAACTAAACGATTCCTTTGTTTTTGGTACTGTATCATCATTTATAAATAAATCCTTGTATAAACTTGAATAAAAAAGACATAAGAAAAGTTAATAGCAACGGAATGATTATACTCTCTATTCTGTTATTGGGATTAACATTTCAGCCATGCTTATTCACTCCGCATTATTCATTTAGGCAACTTAAGTGAATTTGAATTTCATAGTGATACTAAAATGTGAAGAACCTGTTTAAATTTCTTTTCTTTCTTATGGAAACAGCATTTTGCATTTTATAAGAAGTCTTTGCTTCTGAACACATCGTTCCACCATATGACGATAGATCAAATAGGCCTACTAAGTAAATTGCAAAAATATCAACTAACAGCCATCTTAATTTTATTTAGTTGTGTACCTAATCAAACATGCACAAAGTAACATTTATAGTTATAATGACATTAATATCACTGAATAGCACATTGTTGTTGTAAACGTTGTTATTATTATTGCTGTTGTAGTCAATAATAATGTTGTTCTTGTTATTACGTCCTGTTGTTGATGAAAATAATAAAATTGGATATTATCTGAATCAACCTATTATCTTGATCTACCTAATATAAATTATAAAACGAACATAAAGTATGTAGGGGGAAAGATATTCAAACTGAATCGCAACAAAAAACTACCTGATGTCAAGTACACTCCTCTGATGCAGTTGAAAATATGCAATCGATCGAGTACATTAAAGTCGAATAAACTTAATCGCGCACATGACATACCTGCTATATTACGCCTTTGACTTAAATGCATGCGTATATTTGTATTCTTACCACTGTCTTTTCTCGCCGTCGGAGTTAACATCATCATTGCATTGCTGAACAGAGTAAATATGACAAGGAGTCGCAAATGCATCTGGGCAGACGACAACCGCTCAAAGCAGGTTCCGTGACATCTGAGAAGATTTCAGGACAAGTCTGTTCCTCCCAAATCTGTATGAGATGTATTACTTTCCCTTGTCTTGTCCTTTTAGTAAAGTCCTGGTTAAATAGCCGTTGAAAAAAGTCACAAAAAAGTTTCAACTTACATCACGCGCAGTATTTAACCCTTTCAGATCTTGAGTCGTCAAGATCGCGGTAAAATCTGGATAGGGTCGGATTACAAGAATGTTGTAATTACAATCGGTTTAGTCAGCTAGGTACCCCAACGTTTCATTGGAAATCTGCAAATTAACACGTGTCTTGTAAACAACACATGTTGTTTATACCACTCATGCGTTTCTGTGTCTTCGCACTTAATGAACGTAAAGTTTTTTTTAAAAGAATTATTATTATTCTAACGCTTGTTGTTTTTAATTGTAACATTTTAGTATTTCCGTTCCTCGTTATGTTCTTCATGACATGATTTGTTTAATTATTGTATATTTATATACATATAAAACTTGATATAAATAAACGTTAATCTACTTACGCGTACTTGTTTCAATCGTTAGTCTTGAAATCACCAACATATTTATTTCAGTGTCTAAATCAAACCTGCTGTAAGTTATAGCCTAAAGTGGCAATAATATTTTGCATCAGTTTTTTATACAGTGAAGACTACGGGTTTTGATTTAACCTATTGTCTTGAATCCTGTCTTGAATTTACTTTGGTAAATAAACATTAAAGATGTATGAGAATATTCCTAGATTTCCCCATATTTTTTACAAAAAGCAGGTGTGTCGCTAGAGATTTTGGACCCAATGAATGACAATAGGCCCCCAACCCAGACCAATCCAATTATGTTCCAGTTTTTTTTGGGCCACCGAGTGGAATCATTTTAAACCACCCCCCCACACACACACACACACAAAGACACACACACTTTGCGACCCCCAAGTGTGTTCCCTGTGTATACAAATATTTTAAAGTTTTTGTTGGTTCTTGGTTCCATTCAGAAGTATATCTGAACCTCATTTGAATGGTTTTATTAATTGAATATGTTGGAAAACAATTTACGAACTACGGTTTGTGTATTTCATTTTTAGTTGTCATTGCTGACACACGACAGCGCACAACAACGAAATGTGTCCTCTGCATTAACCCATATGTAACAGTGTGTCATAGCAGGGGGGAGCTACCTAAGCACTTCCAAACAACAACATTCCATACTGTAGCCAGGACTGAACTGGGATTAAAATTCAAAGAAGTAGTTGCTGCAGTTAAAGTAGTAGTAGTAGTAGTAGTATCACTAATAGTAGCAGTAGTCATAGTAGCAACAGTAGTAGTAGTAATGTTGCTGTTCAAGAAACATTGATTCTGCTGTAATTACCCACGTTATGGGTGCAGGGAATGTTTTCACTTAAATGGCTATTATTAATTATGTGACATGTTCAAAATGGTTCATAAAATGCCAGCATTGCAACTGAAAAAACTCAACAGCAGACCTGAGTGATGTTAATCTCTCGGCATGGAGCATATCGACACACCAAATGTTTTCTTGCTATATCTTATGTCACGGGTCTCGCAATGGAAAATCTGTGATATTTCTGGAGGAAAGCATTTTTACCAGCATGTCATTTTGTTAACGTGTGGGTGGGAAGGCGGAAAGGGTAGGATGTTTTGGACGATTAAAGGTAAAACTCTGGATCGGAAAAAATTCATCCGGCAAAAAATCGGACTGTTTCTGATCTGACAGTCATGCATTACATGAGGAAGTTCTGCTCCAACAGGATTCTAGGGGCCTTACAATGGAAAGTCAGAAACGGTGTTCTGTTGTTAAATTATTACCAGACCCTTAATACATTTAGCAAAGTTCAGGGAAGGATCAAAACAAAACACAGGTCATTTGGGGATGAGACATCTTCCAATGATATGTCCTCTGTAGTTTGACAACCTTTGTAAGTTTAGTGACCTGGGTATGATGCCCATGTGGACTGATTTTACTCACCATGTTAAAAAGGTTTACCTTGTAGCAAAACAACTATTTCACAACTATTTTAATGTTTGTTCGAGTTTTTATAGTATACAAAAAGCCATTATATTCCTGAAAAATATGGCTGAATAGAGATTACATAAAAAATGTGGGTCTTGCCTAAAATATTGCCATAATTTGCAGTAAGTGTACTGATACACAGCAACGCACTGTTAATTTAAGTCACCAAGCTAATTTCAGTCAGTGAATGATCAGCCTTCAAAACGAGACACATTCCAATTAATGCCCTAACTTTTAAATTCAGTTAAATCTAGGCAACGTTCTTCTGCACACAGGAATGTCCAAGATGGGGGGAGGCTGGGGAGGTGGCATTCACAGGGAAGTGGCGTGAAATCCTTAAAAGGCTTGAAGATTTACACAAAGGTAGCATTTCAATCAGGAACACATGCTGCGCCCTGCCTGGTACTTTGCAGCACACGTGCTACGCCCTAGGCCCCGGGTTTCTGCTTCTGCGCTGCCGCAGGACGAACGACGAACCGTCCGAAACGTCTCCTTGTGTCAAGTTTCAGTCACAGATAGCTGGCATTTCCTTCAAATGTGCCAGGAAATGGATTTCTCCAAACTAGACTCTAACACACACCGAAGCTCTGGACAGCTGTTTTGGAGCTGACCTGATTATAACTGAAAGAAATTATTATTTTCACATTGTCAAGGGATCTGGGTCTGGGAACATGAAAAGGCTGCACAGGTTACATCTGCACTCGGCTCCCTCCAACTGCTCACAATGTACTTTACAGAATGGAAGACATGCCCTTCAGCAGAACGGATACATTTCATAAGCCATGGTAGCAGCTCACAATACGTGATATATAAGATGTAGGCCACGGTCACTGCTCACTGCAAGCTGAAACGTCCTCTCCACACTGAAACATTGAGTTCTCCTGAGGAGCACGGCATCTGATCAAAGCCACATTTTGGAATACCACAGCTCAACAGCTGTAAATCAGACAAGTTATTAGGCACTTTTAGGTAAAAACAAAGCTAAAGTGACAGTCACACATCCTTACTGAAGGTGGGCTGCCTAAATCAAAATTTTAAAAAGCAGAACTACTGTGCGTGACATTTGACTAAGTTTTATTGTAATTATTATTTTAATTTGTAAATGTGCTTTTAATTAAACTGGTAATACAATTTCTAGCTTTTTGGTCTCTCCCTGCATGTGTTCACATGTGATCCATTACCATGTCTACTAAGCAAGACATCTTTAAAGTGCATAACGAAGGTGTATCATTTGTTAAGTTAAAACTGCTGAAGGAAACTTAGCTGCGGGCCCCTTATCATAGTCGGTCATTTCCAAACGCAGACACACGCCCCGTGAGGTTTGATCTATTTTTGTATCCAGCCTCCGGCTTATGTCCAATTACCGTGGAGGTTGAATTTGACCCTCAGCAGTACCGGTTGAACCCCATGTGTGCACCCGCACCCCCTCCCCCCCCGCCATCTAAGACAAAGTGAAATTGGCCCTCAGGAGATGGTCCTCATGCAGTCCTTTGCCAGTATTCCAGCGGGCCATGAAACTGTGGGGGTTTGTGGAGGGGTTGGTGTATCACCAAAAATAAACTATATACAGTAAAATCCCATTATAGTGGACTCACTTATAATGGAATATCATCTATAACGGACGAGGTCCGCTGGTCCCGGCTTTGCGCCTTCACGAACATGCAAGAAAAACCATTGGATATAGCGGACTTGTATATAACAGAATTTTGCTTATAACGGACAAACAATTTGGTCCCCAGGGAAGTCCCAGCTGTACTTTTGTTGGGCTATAACAGAGATGCAGGCTCCGCCTACAAGGCGGAGCGTGCCGGTGATATTCAATGCAGATACGTAGTCGGGATTATTAATAGTCACGCTCTATAAACAGGCATGGCGTAACAGCAGGCAACACTGACTGGTCTGTGTGGGTGTCCATCACCAGGCATGCTGTGCATCGGCAGACGACGCTTGCAGCTGGAGGGACGGAGTAAGCAATGAGGGGAAGGTTCCTACTGTACCATATATGTATAACCACTTATAGGCCATATATACTTCCAACAGTCAGGTAAAGTTGGGTTACTACATGTACAATATAATAATCTATACCACAAGTGTGTCTGCTGGGGTGTAGCATGAGTAAATGGTGTCCTGTAGTTGTGTTCTGGGCATACAGCAACTCAGGATATAACGGATTTTGGATTTAACGGACTGTTTTGCCAGGTCCCTTGAAGTCTATTATAATGGGATTTTACTGTAGTTTACATTTTTTTACAACCCCTCATATTGACATGTTGTGGTTGGTCTGGGATTGACGAGTGGCACATCAGGGTAAGTCTCTGGGCCTGTGATCAGAAGGTCACCAGTTTGAGCCAAGGCCTCAGCTGAACAGTACCATGTCTGTGAGCCCTTCAGTAAGGCCCTTAACCCCCCCAGCTCCAGTGGTGCTACACATTGGCTGACCTGTGCTGTGACACCCCATCCTCCCCCGCCCAAGCTATGGAGAGCAAGATGCATTTGGCAAAGAGAGCCATTCGAATGTACCTCTACTTGTGCAAATGGCAAATAAAGCATGTTTTTTTGTTTAAACTGGCAATCGATCTGCCATACTGGGAACCCCTAGCCTAATGGATTGACCAGCGCCAACCCCCAGAATAGGGGCTTTGGAAATAGAGGGGATGCGTCTCCCCCAGTAATGGCAGACACCCCCCAATAAATAGATAGACAGATGTTCCTTATCTTTTATTATGAATTACTGAGGTCAATTCGCTATATAAGCAGAGTGCGTGGACAAAACATATACCAATCGAAGACTGTACTTCATGTGGATCAGTTATTTTTTTAGTAGTGAGACTATACCCTTATTTTAAATGGTGAAATTTTTATTATTCTAAAATTATTTAAAAATCTTTCTTACATTGCATCCTTTCACAATGTAACTATTGTACGTGTGACCATTGCTATGTCACAATATGCAGCTCTAGAAAAAATCGAGAGACCACTCCATATGTTTAAAAAATCTGCATTGTTAAATCCTGGTTTAATCGTGGTTCAACTGGCAGAAGCTTCACTGAGTGGCAAGTTGCTTCCAGGCTCAAAGTTTATATTACCGCAGTATGCTATAGAAGAACAATGTGAGACAGGAGACACTGGGAACGACCAAACACTCGCCAAGTAAAGGGCAGAAGCAACTTTCTAATGCCACAGATCACTGTCAACTTATCCAACAGCGCGTCATGAATCAGAGGATCACACCAAGTGACCTTATAAGGAATAGGAAACATAAAGTGGTGTGAAGTGCACTGCTAGAACAGTTAACAGTTAACAAGTAGGACTGAAGTGCCATAAAGCAAGGAAGAAGCCCTGCATCAATGAGAAACAGAGAAGAGCCCAGATGGAGTTTAAAAAGTATAGAATTTAGACAGAAGCATACCCATAAACTGAGAAATGAGAGAAACTAAAAATTTTACTGTGGTCTCTTAATTTTTTCCAGAGCTGTACATCAAGCCACCCCTCCACCCTGCCAGTGGGGCAAATTCAGTCCCCCCCCCAATGTCAAACTCTTTCACATGCCTCTTTCAGAATTCTCCAGCCAAAGACTAAGGGCATGGCTGCCACTAGAGATTTTTGGGCCCCATGAAACAGTATCATTTTGGATCCCCAACCCAGATCAATCCAACCAAGTTCCAGATTTTTTAGGGCCCCTGTCCTAACTGTCCCCCCTGTTACAGCGCCCTTGAGCATATTTGCAGGGTTGAAAGGTGCTGCCCAGAAATGGAGGCTAACTGGGAGACCCTGACAGCATCTGCTGCTGCTGAAGCAGCAGACATGGTGGAGTGAGTTTACTCCACCCCCATAACTGTCCAGATCTATTCTTTATCACAGCATATCTGGAGGCTTCTGTTGGCCCACGGTCCCATACATAAATATTCCCAGTACGTCTTTTCGTGTATTTCTCCTACATTCTTAGATCAACAGCAGAATAACTCAGCCCTGCGCTCAATCACCAGCTCTGCCAGCTCTCTTTGTGTCGACGACTTCTGTTTTCTGTTAAACACACTTATTACACTGGTACTCACTGAACTGTAAGTTGCTTTGGATAAAAGTATCTGAGGGATAAATAGCATTAATCTAAAAGTAAACACATTGAAATTTAAAAAGTTTTAGGTTGGAACAGTCTTTAAGCAATGTAGAATGATAGCTTTCACAAGTCCTGTTTGAGCAAAGGTTGACTCATTTGCTTAAGTTTAACCACATGCCCGTTATGTAGTATTCAAACCAGCCTGTGTGTTGGTTTAAGTTTTATGAGCCTAAGTATCTTACGTAATGTGCAACAGGAAAGGTAGGCATTTGTCCTCTTGGCCCCTATAAAGCTTTGCTTTTTAAAGAAGGTACACTCTGGCACAGGTTAATGGAACCCATTCTGCATGGAAAACATAGCCACATGTCAAAATGCACTGGATTACTGAGTCATGTTACACCCTTGCGAGATGGGTAAGGGCACAGATATTCCGAGGGAAGGGGTGAGGTTAGGGTGCAAGAATCTGCATGCTCCTATAATTGATTTTTATTTGCTTAGGATATGAAGTTTGCTTTTTTTCAGCAAAAGAAGAGCAAGAGCATCATCAAACTGAAAGACAAAGGATCAATGGTGAGTCACTCTTTGTTTATTAGACAGTTCACAAGAACTGAGAAACTTGATAGATGGCAAATCCACAGACTGCCAACCACAGATCTGGTGAGTTTAATCGCGTTTGTTTCTCTGTGGTTTATGCCGTTGCATGCCACATATCTCTCAGCTTTCTAATTGTTCCATAAACTTAAAAGAAAATCCATCCACATTTGGGCCACCTGCACTCAAGTAGGGAAAACCATCTGAAAGATTCTCACTTGAAAATAATTGGGTATTGAACGGATGCAAATAAAACACTGACCTTGAACGCACCTTTAAAACAAACAAAACAAAAACAAATAACGCAAAACTTTTGGTTATAGAATCATTGATTCAGATTACAACTAATGAAGAAGGGACCAAAGACTTCAAAAACATGAAAGACATGACGGTGTTTGCAATATTGTAAACACAGTCAATCAATTAATCAGGCTGAGGTCTAGTATATGTATGGCAACACTGACTTCTGTTAAATGTGTTTTAGATATTCAGCTCAAAGAAACAAATGTCACTGTTGCAATTCCTGGGAGTTTATGACTCTGCTTTTTCTGTGATGAAAGTAAAAACACATATTTGACCGTTTGTTCATGAAATATACAATGGGAGTGTCAAGAGAAATCAACAAATATGCGTTTGAGATGAGTGCTATAGAATATTAATTGGGGTTATTTTAACACTTGACAAAAGTCTCATCACAATTAGAAGTTGTACAACCATATAAACAGGAGCCATTCTCTGAATAGTGGCCTACACCATCAGAGCTGAAGATTCATTTCTCATTCAAAAGGAGAAAACTTTAATTGGTGTTTTTGTCAATTTCATTTCTTAAATACTGTATATCCATCTATTCATCCAACTTCCAACCTTTTATGCAGTACATCGCCATGCCTGTTTGTCTATATAACTACTGGAATACATTTTCATTAAGTCAAAATTTGGAAAACATTACTAAGTGACTTGCAATAACAGTTCACTCAATATAGTCAATCTTAATAATTAATCTGCTTATATATTTTACAGAATGGCTTGACCTAAATAAATATGATTTTCAAGGCATGATACCTTACCTTTACCGGAACATTAAAGCTTACCTCTTTACTTCACATCTTCGGGCATGGGGATTGTATTTCTATCCCTGACCCTTTGTGTGTGTAGTTTTTCTGCTCTCCTGTTTGTGCAGTTGTCCTCCTGCAGTGAAAACTGCAAAAACTGGTATTTCAAAATTTCCCGTAGTATGTAACTGCAAGTATGACTGCGCACCTTGCCTTGTGCCCTGGGCTTCTTGGAATACCTTCCAGGCTCACTGTGACCCAGTACTGCATACATGGTTATGGAAGAGGGATGTATATTCAAACAATATATTCAAGTCTTTGGCCTGTTTACATCCTTAGCTAAGCAAATGCTGCCATCTATGGATCCATTTTGTCAGATACACTCAAAACATCTGCTCCTTAAACACTTTCATGTTATGTAATTACAAGATAATTTTGGAGGCAAACATTGCTTTTATATTTCTTAAAATGAGGCATACAGTATGTACTACAAGAAGGTGACAGCATTATTGTCATTTTACTTCAGTACAACAAAATCACGTTGACATCTCTTAATGTGCAGCAATTGTAAAACAATTGGGATGAAAGAAGTACTGCAAGATGAGAAGAGGTGAAAATTAAGTTCCTCTCAAGTTCCACACCAAGCCTCAAGTCTTCCACTTTCTTCCACCGTCTTTAAAATGTGACCATGTGCACAGGGCTGCTTATATCTCCTATGTAATGGGACGGACCTTCTCATTCCTGGGCATGAAGATCCCCAGAGCGTTTAGATTTTTATTTCAATTCAATTCAATTCAATTCAATTCAATTCAAAGAACTTTATTTGTCCCCGAGGGGCAATTTAAAAGGCATAGAGGAGCAGCGCACACACATAACAGTTGTAACATTTGACACAACAGATGACACACAATAACAGACTTTTTTTTTTTTTTTTTAGCAGAGAACCAGCAGTGATCAACAAATGAACACTATGAACAATAATGACTAATAAATAATTTTAAATACAGAGGCAATAAGGTGCATAATGTTGAAAGTGAAAAAATGAGAAATGAGAGAGACTGAGGTCTGAGTTATTTGCCTTGTTATTGAATAATTAAATGACTATTTAATGGCTCAGCACTGATATATAAGCCACATCTATCTGCCACAAGCCTGTAAATTGCCCTATAAAGAGGCGATTAAAGCTAATTAAATTAAAATGTGTATATTGATTCATCTTAACCTCATCAAGGTCACATGGCCTTAAACCTATCCCAAGCAGAAGAAGGCACAATGCAGTAGTAGTAGGAGAAGCAGGAGTACACCATACACTGGAGTGCAGTCCATCACATAGTTGCCACTCTTAATGGACAATTTAATGCCAGTTATACTAACTGAAAGTTTTTGAACTGTGGGAGAAAAGCAGAGTACTTGTAGAAAATGAAGAATTTATACATATACACACATAGAGCTGGGGCAGGATTTGAAAGATAAAGCCACAGGGCTACCCACCCTTAAAATTAATTTCTAATTACAAAAGTGTAAGGAATGAGTTATTGACGGAACCTTATATTGGGAAAATACGTTCCAGTACGGAGCTTAAACTCGACGGACCAAAACACGATGAGCGAGCGCCGTGTCGGTATCATTTTGTCTCAGCTCTGTGTTTCGCATTCGTTTTCTGCAGACTCACTTGGATATTAAAAAGATGGCGGGACTGGAGCTGTTATTCGGCTCGATCGTCGGAAGTATCACATCTCCCGAGGATGTTTTAGTCTCCTTTGTTCACTGGGAAATTGTGCAAAACGGGTATAAATGTCTCGGAACAGGAGACCAGGTAAGGATGTGCACTGCAATCTACTGTCTATTCTGTAATTCCACCACTACGTGCAACAATTACAAAATACTAAGCTAATTTAATTGACAATTGTATTATGACGTTGCACATTTTAACTACATCGAGGGGCTGGTTTTAGTTATTAATGGCTCAGAGTAATTAGCATTTTGCATTCGGACCAGCATTTATTACTATATCAAGTGCATGGATTTATATTGTCAACATTTCGTTAGCAGTAAAGTTTTTTTGAATATATTCTTTGCTTTTAATGGATTTTGTACAGTAGATTAATGGTTATATTTCATGCTGGCAACTGGCATTACTGGGTATCGTGCAGTCCAGATAGTCCTTAGTTCCCGTATCGTTATGGTGACCAGATAATCCATGTCATGGAGGACACTTTGAGCTACTTCGGGTTTTACAAACTACTTTCAAACTGAAAGGC
>JAODLD010000136.1:486054-508162 GCA_026781065.1 Mormyrops boulengeri
TCGATATATTTTCAAAATTTTTAACATTTTTTTTTTATTTTGTCCCCACAATTTTTTATATACACAACCCCCCCCCCCCCCCCCACACACACACACACACACACACACACTGCAATCAGATATGGAGGACGGTTGCTTCCCCCACCCTCCGTGACAATAAGGGGCCTCCAATTTTCCCATCACTGCTTTGCTGCGGTGGGATGACCTTCTGGCCAGCAGACGGACTGTTGAATCGCTCTCCGTTTTCAGACGCAAACTAGAGGCATGCATTATTCAGCATCCATCCACACATGAACAGTCTTCTTCTTTTCTGGGCTCCAGTTTTATCTGAGATACTCAAGTGACACATTTTTACGCCCCTAATTCTGGATCCAGGCGTTAAAGATTTAATTTAGCATTTATTACTGGAGGAATGAGTTCTTCAGAGTTTCAGAAGCTGGGAATTAGCTATGTGATTATAATCTTGTAAAGAGTGACATTGTGGTTCTGAGAGCAGCACTGTTGCCTCACACCTCTAAGGTTGAGGGAGAAAGTGCCACCTCTGGCTCTTTGCTTCTGCAGTTTGCAGGCTGTCCCTGTGTTTCTTCTGCAGTTTGCAGGCTCTCCCTGTGTTTCTTCTGCAGTTTGCAGGCTGTCCCTGTGTTTCTTCTGCAGTTTGCATGCTCTCCCTGTGTTTCTTCTGCAGTTTGACGCAATTAGGTAAACTGGTCTGCATGTGTGCCCTGTGCTTCCTGGAATAGGCTCCAAGCTCACCATGACCCTACTGGATTAGCGGTTATCAAAAACGGGTGGATTATTATAATATTACTACTTAATCACATGTCGGACTTTCTTCTTGGCATGTCCTTGTATGGAGGTAGTGGATAAATGCTGACTCACAGCTGTTCATCCACCTCAGTCAGAGATCCCTGCAGTTCCTTGCACGTCATCACCGGCCTTGATAACATCCTTGCTCTGCATGAATAACTGAGGCGGCACCTGGGTGGACTGGGTCACAATACTAATAAACAAATGAAACGAGTTCCAAACAGATGAATCGGGCAGAAATAACAGTTCAAAAAGGTGACAAGCAGGGCCAGGGAGAATTACATGCGATGCAGAAGAAGGAAATGATCATCAGTTCTCTTGGTAGCAGGGCCTGCCCAGGAAAGCTTTGTCTAGGGCCCCAGAAAAGATAGATCTGCCACTGGTAGCAAGTGTGATGTACAGTCGGATGACATCCCCCAAATCTTTGCAAAATCTCACCGTCCAGTTTTCAATCGGCATTCTTGGATTCTCGAGTTTCATATTACTGATGGGGTCTAATAAGTGTCCCCCAAATTGCCCGTAGGACAAATTGGGTTGATTTATTTGGGCTATTTGTAATGGAGTGCAGGTATTCATTCTAATTTGTGCTTCGAGAGTTAAGACCCGCTAAGTAATGGCTGCGGCAAGATCGATGGAATAGACGCATCGCCAAACAGGTCCCTGTGGCTCGCAGGGGGAGGCTGGGCCCGCTTGCAAGTTGGACTGCATGCGCCAAAGGAGAATCAATGTCTGTAATCAGAGCTCAGCTACACACTCCCACCACAGCCTGATTGCAAATTTGTAGAACACAGGCAGTCAGCATTACATAGTACTTCACACAATATTTGTCTTTGAAGGAGGGATTTTTTTTTTCCATAAATAGCACCGTGCATTAAATATGCCTACAAGTTTAAGAGGAAAGAGATTTACTCTTGTGGAATTTTTTTGCAGGGCACTGCGGTGTCTGCTCCGCGATAGATGGTATCACCCTTTCACAGGTAGCGAATGATCCCAGAATGTAAGGCACTGCGTTTTGCTTTGGGGTTGCCAGATCATTCTTGGGATATAACGCCGACTGAGGAAAGACACCTACTGAACCAACACGCTGCTGGGAAATAAAGCAGAGAAGCAGTGAAAACAAAGGAAGTCCCAGGTCCAGTGCAGGAGGAAGGTTGTACCCTTCTTCCCGGGATGACAGAGCTGCACTCTGCTGTACTGTCTCAGTCAATACATCATATTTGAGAAGCAAATGTTATGACATGTGAATAAGCCCGTCCACTCTGCTCCTCTTCTCTCTGATGACCATCTTACAGGATGCACAGATCTGCCAACTCTTTGTCAAATCCACACTGTCGATCACACAGTCCTAGGTCCTATAAACATAGCAGTTACATTAAAAAATGCCCTTCTGAGGGATCACCCATCACATGGGGGAAGGAATAAAAAAACAACCAAAATATGGAGATGCATGAGGTGCTCTCTACTATAAGAGAGCATATGTCTGCAAATAAAGGAGACCAAGACTAAAAGGCAACAGGTATAAATAAAAATGGAATCATGGGAATGGAACAGGAGTGTTCATCACCTTACCACCTCTGCCTTTAGGCAGTGCATGGCCACGCCCCCTTCTCATCCTAACAAACTTCAACACCTTTTTGCAGATTAGTATAATAACTTCAATTTACAGATACTGTGGAGGCTTGCCCATTTTTCTGCATACAAATAAAAATCAGTGATTATCTTTGGTAATTTAATAATTACCCATTTAGCACCTAGATAAAACTGCATAGCTGGCATGTACCAAAGTCACACAAATTGCTCAAATTTTGCATACTCCTTTTAAAATATTTGTTCTATTAAAGCCGTTCTATGGGGTAGCCATTGTTCTGTGAAGTAGGTTTGACTTTGAGCTCCTGCAAAAGGTTTCCCTTTGTCCCTGTGCAGAAATCGCTTCTGCTCTCTTTCACTCGCTTCTCGTGAGTTAGGGCAATTAAGTCATACAATGTGCTGGGGATGAAAAGTACCGTGTGGGAAACCTGAGGAGGAAGGAACTTTATCACAGGGCTAGAAAAAATGACCAAATTAGGCAGGGGATTATAGAGGAAAGCACAGAATGTTAATTCCTTATAGGAAATCACCATTCTCTTAATTCAATAACTTAGTCAGTTCGTTGTTCATCTCTGCTGTCTGTAAACTCATTTTTCAAAATCAGCAGCGGCAGAACTTGCTCTAATAGGATGAGCAGGTTTAACTTGTCATACACTCTAAGCCCTGGAAATCTACCCTTAAACAATCTGGATTTACCATGAATATCATTATTTGGTGGAGTAAGGTAAGGACAGTCTACTCTGCTGCTGACACAGAGGATCTGGATTTTCATGCTAGGTTTGGCTGAACGCGATAAACATGACTACAAAAACAATTCACCCCATATAAAACAACATGGCCGTCATACTGTGCTTTAATGCCACATTTAATCTAAACAATAACACACAATCATCCACTGAGTTGAATCTTTAGGCAATTTTATATTGATCTTTCACAGAAAATCGATTATATATAAACTCAAACATCAGTAAAGTGACGTTTGGTAGAGGATCAACATAAAGGACATAAAAATGTTGCATACGTTATAATCTTACAACTTTACCCTTTTTGACAAAATGTTCACTTTAGTTATACAGCATACGTAATATATTCAGCTGAATTTATGCTTTTCTTTTTTTTCCACGCAGCGATTCCAGGTACAACAGTAATAAGGTTTCTCACTACCAAATCCAAAATGGCAAGAAAACAACAATTTGTCACATTTAAATTGGTAAAAAAAAAAGGTACATGTGTACTGTATAATATAGGATATAGGACAGCGTCTTTAAATTTATGATTCCACAACAGTTTACACGCATCACATGCGACACTAATTGATGCCCGATTACGGGCCCTTAAGATTATATTTTTCTCACCATTTCCAGTTACATGGAAGAAAGACTCATTGTGCGGTTTCAGGAGAGGAAACGAGGGGGCAGTAACAGTCCCTATTCATCAGACTTTGAGGCGCTGCACTGATCCTCCATACATAATCTGTGCAGTTTTTTATTCCTGGTTACATTTGCATTAATCCTTACCATACAAATTATTATAGTTATGTTTTTAATAAAACAGTTATAAGCATAGTTATAGAAAGACTGTTTTATAGAGTCAGGATCTGTCAAACATTTAGAGGTTGGTGACAGGATGCTTCTATGTGCAATTCCCAGTCGATCTCATGGTGACCATTTTGATTTAGCTCAAAGCAGATAAAACAAACAGCAACAACTATACTGTACCTAACATATGGCAGCAAGCTAGTTCCTGTGGTGACCTTTCTGCTTGTGAATGATGTTACTATGAAAGTATGCACATGCGAATGAAAAAATAAAACAAGGGTTCTTTATACATCAGTATAAAAGAAACATCAGTCAAACCTTTTGAATATTTTCAGTGGTTACAGTTACAGTAATAATTCCTCGTTTTTGTGCTTAAGGGCACAAAAACATCTAGCAGACCCTCAGCAGATCAATATTGTTCTGTTTGCCTTTAATCGCCATTTATTGTGTAATATGAAGTACTCCGGTTTTTTATATGAAATAATGTATGAAAATATTTCATTGGCAAAGACAAGGTTACACTTTATTATCGACAAAAAGAAAGGTTTTGAAAGGGCTTTGTAGGTCTGTGTATTTCAATCTATTGACACTGACCTGAAATAGCAGTTAATAATATTCATATTATGTTCATTGTAAAAGGCAAATATTTCACATCATTTGCTCTTCTTGTCACTTAATGTCGTAATGTCTTGGTTATAGGGTCTGGAGTCAGATGGAACAACAAACACACAAACCACTTCTAAACGCTAATCAGACACAATAAATAGCTGGGGATACTCTTATCAGGACATAAAATAGTCTGCTTGTTACTTTCAGTAACCATTTTAAGTCAGTGTTTTGTCTTCTGCCACAACCTATTAAAATATTAAATATATAAGAGATAGAATGCTAAATATTTGGGAAATGGTAAGTAGACATAGTGAAATGCATGAAATCACTTAAAACCATTTTGTTTATGATATCTACAGTATCCTCCAAACAGCAAAATCAGGCAACAAAACAGACCACAAGTTTCACTAAACATTTATCAAAGCAGGATGCTTTTCCACACACGTCCCTCACGCAGTTTTGACCACTGACAAAATATTGAGAATGCAAACACCCAAGATACAGGGGCAAAGTCCCCGTCTCACATTCTGCTGTGCTTAACTCCTCATTGCACTAGCCTTTACAGATTGCCTCTCACTAACAATGACTCCTCAGACCGCTTTAGCTTATGTGCTTAAGTAAACAAACAAGCAGACCTTTTATCAGTCTCAGGTAGCAAAATTCTGAGTTAAGTGTAATTAACTTGGATGAAGGATTATATTACCCAAAGGGAAAATTATATTTTTGTCATTGCTTAACTGACTTTGTGCCATTTTTTATTACAGAAAAAAAGTGTATTTAAGCGATTTGCTACCTGTAACTTACATTCGGTGTAATTCAGAATCCTTTATTCTGTGTATTGTACTGCATATCCTTACACGGCAGGTTTAGGATTAGCAGTCATTAAAAACATTCCTGATTAGGACAGAAACATTCATCTTTCACTGTGCCATCTCAGATGTACCGAACGTTCCTGACGGATGTCGCTTTGTCCCTTGCTCTAAACACATACCCATGACACTATTATAATAATAATGAAACATCTCTTTTTTGTATCTCGGAGGAAATCTGGGCAAAGGTTACCCTGATTAAATATCTGAGCAGCTCGAAAGGTTTTAGAATGCTGACCTAGTGTGACCTGCAGGTTTTAAAGTGAATCCATTGTGTTGCTACATTTAGATCCAAGTCATCCTTGGCGTAATAAAAGCAAATGCAGAAGCACAGCTTTTGTTAGACCTTAAAGTGTTAAATACATGATCTACTCCTCACATTTGGCCGAAGTGGTTTTTTGTCATTTAAGGCATATTGCAGCTTTATATGATAGTTAAGCTTTAAACTCTTTAATATCTTTTCATACTTTACTGTATACATTATGTGACATACGATATTTTTGTTCTTTTTGCTCTTCATAAAGAACCAGTAGCAACTTTTCTTTGAAGTACACTACAACTTCTGCAACTGTATTCGTTGTGCTTTATAAATGGTCATAGGCCGTTAATTATGGCCTGATCTGTACGGCGAAAGCTTGTACACATGTGGGCGTGTGCGTCTTTGGGACTGCTGGAATGGGGCTGGTGTGGAGTGCCCGTGTTGAGAAGTCCTTCTGGAAAAGTCCATTTCCGGCCCGCGGCCACCTTTGTCATGCCCCTGAGCCCTCAAGCGCCTGTCAGAACAAACCTTGGACTCCAGTGTCAGGCAAAAAAGGAAAGTTGTGCTGCTGGTGGTGTGAAAGCGTGTCGATTTTAGCTGACCGCCTCTGCGCTCACCACGGGGACAACAGCAGACGTGGACGTGTTCATGGCCGAGGACAAGCCAGCCACTGGCTCCCATTCCACCAGAGTCTCCCTGCCTTCACCTTCCAGCTGTCTCATTCGTAGGTTTATAGATCCGTAGGTCTTTCTCGGCCCTCGGTACATGGTGAATGTCCTCCTGCGGTACAACTCGCCTTTGCAAATGGACACCATGAGAAGCACCGAGAGGAGCATCCCGCCCAACGTCAGCAGGCCAAGCCCCGCGATGATGCACTTGTCAAGGTGGGAACCCAGCTGAGCGTAGTACATCTCCAGTCTTTCCATCTGCCTCGCGCTCACCGTATCCGGATTGACTCGAGCCTCGCGGGGGATGGTGTAGGCTATCACCACCAGGACAATGCCACTCACCAAGAAGACCAGGGCAAAAATGAAGCCATAATCGACAGGCTGGCCGCCAGCTTCTGCCTCTGGCTCTTCGTCAGACTTGGGCGATGGCACGTCCCGCTGTAGATGCTGTGAGTGTGATGGATGGTCCCTGTCGCTGGGTGCGGAGTAGGAGAGGTTGGTGCCGGCCACCCCCTGATGGGCGAACCCAGACTCCTGCTCCTCGGACTGGAATGAGGCGTTTTCGATGCCCTGACCGAATGTCGTCTGAGGTGACTGCTGTCCTCGTTGCTGGGAATTTGAGAACTGATGGGCAGAATCACTCCTCTCGCCCCCCAAGTGAGAAAGCTCAACAGCATTCAAGGACTCCATCGAAATACTTTTGACCTAGTCATTCCGTTAGAAAAAAAAAACTAGTTCCTGCTTTTCATTGGTCCAAGAACCAAAGCCTAAAAAAGATTAAAAGCAGCAATAGGCATGAGTAAAGTTTTCTGTTCTAAATCATTTATGTAGATGCTTAAAGTTATTTAATTTTGTTAAAGTTCATTTCAGTATATAACAAAATATGAGGTAGTTAATCACCTTATAAACCCAAGTAAAACCATATAAAGCCATATTTATGCTGATGCTATTTTTATCAGATGAACATTTTGTTTTTTTACTGTTTTAAAAGAAGAGTCAGGTATTGTTGTTCAACCTTCATTATGACTGAGTACGTTTATCGCCTTGAAATACAAAAGATACGCTTTCGTTTATTTATATATTAAATACGTGTGATATCTTCTTTTACTTGGCATATACAGTTATAATAACGGAGAAGCTCCGTGGTTTATTTTGCCAGTAACATCCCCTTCTGCCACTCGGCAACTCTCCAGTGACACCAGCCCGGTGCCGCAGCAGCTCCGACCATAATTACCGAGCGAGGTGCCCGGTAACTCTCAGTCCGGTAATCCAGCAACACCACGCCAACAAATGTAATACCAACCACCAGGACTGTTGATATGCATCTACTTATTCCTGTTAACACGTTTCGCCATAAACTGCGCTTACTGTGCCCAGCGGCTCCAAATTCCACAATGCATTTAACAACTTCAATGATAATATCGGGAAGTCCCTTGTTAGGTGTGGTTTTTTCCCTTAAAAAATTCTAGCATGCGTGCAAACCCAGGATGACCTTGATACCGATTACAATCTTGCTCTTAGTATACCCGGGATTTGACATTCTGGTTGAGTTGCAAGGATTTTTTGAAATAGGGCTTGATTTTTTTAAGGGAGGTGAAAGGCGATCTTCCCTGTTTTAATGACGGGTGCATGCATCAGCGGGGGCACGCTTACCTGCAGGCGCAGATGCTCCGCTTTGGCGCTGATAAGAGCCCGGCTGAAAGATGCAGGATGCTCCGAGGAAGAGACCCTGCCGACGGACCTCTCAAGTGATGGAGTAGCCATGCGCGAATAGGCAGCGCTGATTGAAAATGAGAGCTTTTACAAGAGCTACATTCAACACTGCTCACAGCACCGAAAACGCCCGATCTATATAGCTATGTATTTTAACCAAATAACAATTTTACATTTTCATTGCCAGAGCTGTGCGGTACCAAAGCAAAATATACCAAAGCGTTACTGCGCGGTGTGTAGACTTACACTGTGCACAGCGGTACCATGGATAAAAAGGCAGCTCTTGTCCAGGCAGTGGCGTTTTATTGAGATAAACAACGTTTTAACAGCCGGCACTTAAAATAATTTGGATTTTACCCCACCACCCCCCAGCGCCGTGTTTACTTGTCACTTTCACTATCTGTGGTATCGGAGCCAGCTTGATGTATTGTCTATTAATAATCAAAGGGATTTATGAGAACATAATTCATTTAGGATTGCATTTGTTGGATACTGCCGCCTATGGGTGGAAAAAATTACCTGCAGCTAATATATCCCCAGTTCTTTCTTAACGCCTTAGAGCGCAAAGCAACAGCAGGGCTCTGGAGAGGTTGAATTTGGGCGTGGAATTGGATTTAATCAGTGTATGTCTCCAACATATATACTGTACAGAAATTCCTACACTTTTTAATACAAACGCTTTGTAAATAACAGTATGTTAATAATGAGTAGCGTACACTTATATATATATCCAGCCTAAACACATATATATATATATATATATATATATATATACATATATGTATATATATATCCAGTTCAATAGACTACCCATGTACTGAACGATGAGAATACGTGCTAGGTAAAACAATGGTTTTGAACGCGAAACTGTTTGAAAATAACATTTTCCAACTCCGTTCCGTTAGGGGCTCCAGTTAGGGGCGTTATTCAGGTAGTGTGAGGTGCTGTTTATTGAAGTACATGAGTGTATTTACAGTATATGATTACCTTTAGGCAAAAAATGTAATAGCTGCAGGCATATCTTTTTTTAGGGGGACCGAAATGATATCAATTACGTCTGATGCAGCAATTTATGCAGTATCTCATGTAAACGAAAGTGCCCAGAAAAAAAAATCTAACAAAAAGAAAAGTGAAAGTACGCCTGTTGTGGTGTTTTCAGATCGTCTAACATTATTAAATTGAACAAAAGAGTCTAGAGTCAACTAAATAAAGTACATGTAAATCAATCAATCTATCTATCTATCTATCTATCTATCTATCTATCTATCTATCTATCTATCTATCTATCTATCTCGTTTATATTTAAATACGATATATCAATTCTGACCTTGTGGATGACACTCTGTATAAATACATGTATCTAAACTGTTAGTTAATGGTGTACTAATTCGTGTTCTTATTAATAGGTCATTTTAAGACAATCAATACAGAAGATACATTAATATTACATAACTTTATATATAATTTATTATATATATTACGTCATGTTATACATCATTGAAAATGAACGAAATTAAAAAAGAACATAGTTCTTAGGCAGTTAAATGCACGGGTTTCTGAGTTAGAAGCTGTTATTACCATGGTAACTGACGTAATATTTACACTGTTTCTGTAATCAGCCAGAATAAATCACACCATCCATTCATTGGTTTACATATTCTATACATTTAACGATACTGTGGTGATAATGTGGACAATACAAAAATGACAAAAACTCAATTCAGTGTGTAGGTTATCACACACAAAAACATAAGTATAGCCAACATAAAAAAAACACAAGTATTAATTTTTTTCCTTTTCAAAACATCACAAAAGAAGCACACATCTTGTCTAGCACATTCCTGTGGAAACACTAAAATCACACAAAGAAAATGATTGGCTTGAAGTCTCTTGTACTGGGGTGAGGATTTCTCTGAGGACCTGTCATATACCTCATTGTCAGTCTGGAAAATTACACCGTTTTTGAGCACAAGCAGAGTCTCTTTAAATATGATCTATTTCGAAGTGATCAAAGTGGATTATTTCTTGGTCCACAGAAAATCAAGAGCATAGAGAAGTCTGATAAAATGGTAGGATTGCCATGGAAACCATGAGGGAACCAGCCAGTGCTATGCATTATTTATGCAAGGCCCTGGACAGGCGGATTCCTCCACCTTCTCTCATTATCACTTCAAATAAATTACTTAATTGACAATATGCACGATTTAAAATGACATTTCATGTATTGAATATGCAATTGAAAGAAAACTGAATATAGACTAAAGTATTATAAACTTGAAGACATTTTGACAATCAACAACTCTGAACTTTTTAAAAGCTGCATTTCAGTATAGGTTAAACTGAAATAAATTCTTGCAAACCAGCTACATCCTTTAATAAAAACTAAACTTTGACAAGAAAAACACATCTGGTTTTGTTTCAACAAATACACCTTCTTTTCTAAAGTTAACATGCCAAAGAATGTTAAGGACTTGTGTTTAATGTACTGTTAATGTAATGATTAATGAAACTTAAGTCACAGCCCATTTCAAAAAGACACCAGAGTGCACTGCGCATCAAGTACCCACCCTTAAAGAGGAACAGGAAATTAAATAATCATTTCATGCTCCGTGGAAAAGTAGAGGTATGGAGATCACACCAAATTCGTGCTTTTTAATTCTATTTTTGTCATTATCAGCTCCATCCTCAATAAAATTGATTGTCATCCAGTACAGTCCTGTTGAATCCTGATCATTTCCAGCATTTATATTCTTGTACCATGATCTTGGTTGCTACAGTTAATCTGGCTTTCTTTATTAACTGGCACAGGACATGACATGTGCCCAACATTTAACATTTAAAACATATAGCATCTCAAAATGGAAAGGCTGGGTCATTGCAGGCAATTTCATACCAGTTGCTTTCTTTTAAGGTATTTTATAACCTTCAGTCACGCTAGTGCATTCAAAAGCCTTTCGTTATATTTTACAGATTGGCCAGGCAGCATAAATAAACATAAAAGGCCCACAAAATAAATAGGTAAACATTTCAAGAGTTCTTCACTGGCATTTGAGGATAAAACAATAACTGAATCACAAACAGGTTTCATGAGACCTAATGCACTGCAGATGCCTAAAATATTTTTAAAAACATACTTTGTAGTTTATTTGTTTTTTTCTTATGATGCTTCATCTTAATTTTACCAATTTAATATATATTTTATATTGCATTCAAACGGAGGTTAACTGAGAACTGAGATGTTAGCCAATAAATGACTAGTATCTGAGTACTTTAACCCACTGGTTAATCACATTTGTCAACACGCGCGTACGTCATACTTTGTTTTACAACATACAAGAAATGCCATGCGGCTTGGTGGCTGTGGAAAACGCCAACTATGACTGACATCTCAACTAATGCACCATAAAATGCAGGGAGTGCCTTGTAAATGTTTTCAGAGATGGATCTACTTGAGCTTGTAAGTCTGTATCCATTCCCCACATTGTCCAAAGTCAGTGCCGCCACCCTTAAGTCAGTTACCGCAAATGTCCGAACCTACAACAAACAGGGGATTAAACGGCAGCAGTACTTAATGTCCATGACTAAGCCAAGGCGTGTTTCGGGACAGGCTGCTTGTTTTTATTTACTACAATTATCTGCTATGCGACGTCACTTAGTGATGCCAGTAAAACGTCACGTCCATGAAGGGGGTGAGAATGTTACAGCACCAATTTAATTAAAAAAAAAAAACTGGTTAGTATAGACTTTATTTTGCAAATGATTAAGAAACAGCTTTAAAGGCAATAATTTAATTTTGTTTTTTTACAAATTCGTCTCACATAATCCCTTTAACATTAATAAATCGTTTTTAAAGCAGGCAAAGGAGGTGGACAGCTAATATTTTCCGTCTTCTGGGTCCTGACACGGAACGAGCTGATGCTACGCAGGAGACGGAGAGTAGTAATGGAGGCGGATGGTGTGTGGAGTCGCAAGTGAGCTCTAAGAATGGCAGGTCTGCTCGTTGTCCTCTGCGCCGTGACCCGTATTGCTGTGTAGGGTTTCCCCAAACACCTGTCCCGTATATGTTAGACCAGCCCGTCTTCTGTTTAGCATTAGGAATATCCCACTTTAACGGCGCTAGCCAGCTTCGCTAGCTCACGAGGCTCGACATACTCGTTACCTTGCTGTGTGTTATTAATATTAACTGTAAAGCATGTAGCTAGCTAGCCGACATACTGTTATTAGCGCGTATTTATTGCATGTGTTGCGCCACCTTGTCTATATTAAGCGTAATATACGTCGGGACAGTAGTAATTACGGAAAATAAGCATATATACTTTATTTCAGGTAGGGACTTTCATCTTGCGTAGCTACGTGCTATATGACAATGTAGGGACTGTTTGCATGTAATAGACAGCTATAATATAAAAAATTCTGTTTAAAAGAAACTCGTTTGTCGTTTATTTGATGGGAAAAATTCTCACAACTAAATGCGGTGTTATGGTTTTACTCATAAATAGTTTTCTCTCATTTTTTAAGGCACGGCTTGAAGCTAACGAAAACTCGTGAAGCCCCGTTTTCAGTGGTGGACGGAGAGGTCCCTTAGCGAAGGCGCTGTCCGGCTGGACGTCAGATTGATTCCGGTGTGGAAACTCCAGAGACGATGTACTGCCTTCAGTGGTTACTCCCGGTCCTGCTCATCCCGAAACCATTGAACCCGGCCTTATGGTTCAACCACTCGATGTTCATGGGCTTTTACCTGCTTAGCTTTCTTTTGGAAAGGAAGCCATGTACCATCTGTGCCTTGGTGTTCCTGGCAGCCTTGTTTCTCATCTGCTACAGCTGCTGGGGGAACTGCTTCCTGTACCACTGCCAGGACTCTCCACTGCCAGACTCTGCACATGACCCCAGCATTGTGGGCACCTAGAATGAGTCACTCGTCGGCCCCTCTGTACATGAGCACCTCTTCTTCAGACTCACATCTACAAGGACGTGGGACAATCTGTAGCTGGGCTGTGAATAATCCCAAACGTTGGCTTCTGCATTCAGAGAAGCATTTATTTCATACATAAAGCATATCCTCCCAGTCAGATACCCATTTCCCTTGAGGATTACTGCATGGGTTGGCTATAGTCTTCTTTCCCACTGATTGCTGTGTCCATACATACGTTTGGTTGCTTTTGTAATAACAAGATGCTTATTGTTTTCAACATTTTGAAGGTAATGTGTGTGTGATTCTGAGTTGGATTTCTTTGGAATGAAGATGGTTGTGG
Organism: Mormyrops boulengeri; assembly: GCA_026781065.1. Taxonomy (NCBI): domain Eukaryota; kingdom Metazoa; phylum Chordata; class Actinopteri; order Osteoglossiformes; family Mormyridae; genus Mormyrops; species Mormyrops boulengeri. The sequence continues at coordinate 499,357 of JAODLD010000136.1, forward strand.
TGAATGTCGAGTGTTATTATAGCAGAAGTGAGCATGAGCAGCTGTTGCCTCTGTTCTTCTGTGGATGTAGTTAAAACTGTAAGGGAAAAAAAGGCTAATGCTGGATTATTCTCCTGGTTAGTCTGAAAAGGTGATGCTGGTACCAACTGTATTAGTTATAAATAATTGTGTTATTTTGATTTAATAAAGGTTATTTTTTAAGGAAACACAGGGCTGTATATTTTATTCTGCTGAAGGTGAACTGGAGCTGTTTTTTTAGAATTGAATGCTGCAGTAGTTTGTGTTCAACTGTGAAACATTGATATGAATCACTGCCTAATGATGTATTAATTCTGCTTCAAGCTGCTTATGTAAGTTATGGGGAAGGTGGGATCAGGTTAAACCTACAAGTAACATTTTTGAGTTGACATTCGTCAACAACTTGCATATAAATTCTGATATTAGGAAACATGGAAAAATGTCAATGGGAAAAATAGGACCCAAGGAGGCTTAAGCAGACATTAGAAAGATGATGTATTTTAATAGTAGAATTGCAAGTTATTTTCCAAGATTTTGTATTTTGATAAATCTGGCACCCCATGGCTGTGTGTCTAATTTTCCTATAATGCGGGTAAAGTTTTCCAGTGATTGAAGCTGGTCCAGGTTTGAATTTTAAATCTCTCAGAAAATCTTAAAAATATGAATACATCTGCATGTTAAAGACTATAATTCTAAGGCCCACAGAGATGATATCAGATCTTCATGTCTCTGAGTTGGTTTAAATTTGTCATTTGCACTGTGTGATCCTGTGATTGGGATTCTCTCGCTGGAAAAATCAGAAATGAAAAAGGCCGATATCAGTATCAACACATGCTCCCTTTTGATGGTCGGGTTCTGTGGGCTTGTCTACTGTTGTAATATGTCATATGCTGTGTGTATCATATGACCCAGATACTTCTATTTTCATTCTGTATGTTTGCAGAGGCGTAACCAGAGATTTTGATATTTAATACAAGGTGTAATTGCAGGAGTAAATTTAGCAGTGTCTGCCCCACTCTCAAGACGGCCGACTAATGCTGCACATGCATGTGTGGTAATATAAATATCCTGCTTTGCAGTCTTTGTTATCCAAATAGACATTTTGTAGACCACAAATAGGGTTTTTACCTAGGCCAGTGATATTTGTATCAGTCTCCTTTCCAAAATATTTCTCACGTCTGTGAGGTTATATTGATTGTTTTCACACTAACCACAGCTAGCCAGGAGATGTCCTCTTTATTACGATCTGGTGAATGTGACTCCCTTCCTTAATGCCGCATTGATGCTGGAGTGACTGGAAAGCTGACTTGGCACCAGCTTGTCAAGGACACTTTTTCTGTATTAGCTGTTCCAAACACAGGATAAAAACAGTGGGGTTGCTTAAAGATGTTTTTGTGTCTTTGGAGTTTCCCAATCCGGTCCTCAGGAACCCCATAGACTATCCACATTTTTACTCCCTCACAGTTCTGTGAGGGAGCAAAAACATGGACTGGCTTTGGGTCCCCAAGGACCAGGTTTGGAAATACTGTTATATTTCATTTTAGTAAAGCTTCTGTTGAGTTCCTATTGGGCGGGGTGGGGGAGGGACCTGGTGCTTATTCAGGCCATCACAGAGAACATCCACTCTTAGGTGAATTGATATCTCTAAATTGCTCAGTTTGTGTGGGCCTATCAATAGAGAGTTTTTTCCCCAATTACCTGTCGGCATCCTTATGGTGGGTCTTCAGAACGTGAAGTCTGACTTTATCTATGTATATTTAAGCACAGTGTGTAATGGTGGTCTGTTGCAAGGCACAGCCTGTTGGAGAAAATGGTTCCCTTGATAAATATCTTCTAAGTGCTGATACATTGAACAGCTTGAAATGTAATTTAAATCAGTGCTTCCTTGCCAGCCTTTGACCTCAACCTTTCTCTCTCTTTGCCTTTTCACAAGTTTCCTGTGCTAACTTATGTTTGTGCTGATCCAGAACATGAGTCCCATCCAGGATGTAACCCATTATAATTTTCAGCACAGGATCTGGGTCACTGCTACCCCAATATAGTAAGGATTTTCTGAAAATGGATGCATTGACGTTGCAAAATCTAATTAATTAATGTTAGATTAATTTTAGTCCATGATAGAGATACATGTCAATAAACAATTCCACCACAGTTACTAAATGCTTCGTTCTATGTTTTTTTTCCACAAAATTTGAATGATGAGATTTAAAAAGCTTTGTACTTCATTCTGCTATTTACGTTCAGTGGTTGGCAGTTTGAAGTATTTTTGCATTGTTAATCATATGCAACGGATATTGGCTACCAGTACAAATATAACAATAGCTGCATGTATCGTTCTCCACCTCCCTCATGTGGCAGGTAGTCAAAATGCTAGATTCATGCTATGAGCAAAATAATTGACAAGTTTTACTACATTTGTGTAGCTTGTTTTGTTTCTTGCTGGATATGCAGACATACACTGGACCGTACAATGGGTTTTATAAATTATATCTCTTTATGAGGCATGTTGCGTATAAATATCAGGCTATTCTGAGTGCCCCGCCTCCATCAGCTAAATCATCATCACGATCTTCCCCTTTTCCTGTTTCTTCCACCATCAAGCCATTTCCATACACTGTATGCAGTTGAATTTGTCACTGACCCATGCTATGGACACTGTTTTCTAGAAATACTGCTTGATTACCTCATTTTAATGTGCCAGGGAATAGTGTTCGGTTTTCCCAATACTGGTTTTTTGGATTTCCTTCCAAATTGTAGTAAATGACACTGAAGTACTTTCTGACAGTTTTTTGGACTAAAACATAATCTCACTGATAGTGAGAACACTCTTGACCTGTTTCAGTGCTGAGTATGATGCAGACTGGATAAGAATCAACACCCTTGACAGCCATGGGGCTCTTACGGAAATGTACGGAAGGGGGATGTTCCTTTCAGGTGAAGGGGGAAAAACTGCCCCCAATGAATGACTTTTCAGGACCTTGTTCATGAGTGACAGTAAAAGGGAACCTGTGATTGACAGACATGTCCATGTTTGGGAAGTAAGGTGATGGTTGAGGCTCATGGTTTTCCAGTTAATGAATGTTGTTTTTCTCACCCATGGTCATTTATTTAGTTGGCTTTATCTGTGCGTGTGGTGTGGTTTAGCAGGTTAGGATGCTGCGCCTGCAATCAGAATGTCGCTGGTATGAATCCCAAGGTCACCAGAGTGATTTTTACCATTGGGCCCTTATCCCCCAATCATCTCATTCTGCTGACCAACAGGATTTGAATCGGTGACCTTCGGGTCACAGACATAGTGGCTGAGCCACATAATGCCCCGAAACACAGAGAGCAATCCAAAAAAACAACAGAACTGAAACAGGCTTGATCTCGGGTCCTTCAGCACAACAGTGATGTCCAACCTATTGAGCTAGCCAGCTCTTTGGTCATAACTGTGAGTAGCAACTGAAAGAAAAAGGCTGCGACTATAAGTGGACAACATGAGGTTTCTCTGCCGGCCTGCTGGGTTCAGGTCTTCATGGCAAGGTGAGGAGTTAAGAACTCTGGAGGCACTTCAAAACAGATCCGCTGTTCTTTCGGATCAAGAAGAGCCTGCTGAGATGACTTGGGCATCTTAAGAGCGCCAGCTGGTCGGCTCCTGAGGGAGCTGTTCCAGGAGTGTCCCACTGGGTGGAGGTCCCGAGGAAGACCCAGGACAGCCTGGAAGGATTAGGTCTCCCTGCTGGTTTGGGAACTTCATGGGGATCCCCCAGAAGGTGCTAGAATCCGGTCTGATCCTGCTCAATGTGCTGCCACTGTAATCCTCACCAGAAGTGATCTGAAGATGGATGGATGGATAGTTATGGATGAGAAATTAAAATATATTACTGGTAAAATTCATCACCTCTTCCCCCAAATCATCCACATCATTATTACCTAAATCTGGACTACATGAACAGAAATGTTATCTCAGGGCTGTAGATAAAACATTGAACATTAGTGTCTTCTTTTTTAATCTTGCCTGTCTTTATTACACCCAATTTAATCAGCAATAAGGATACCTATCATCTGCAATATTGTGCTTAATTATTGTTGTATAACGAAACTAAATAGACCCCCCCCCCATCAAAACACTCATTGGAATGGATTTCAGGGTATTACTGGGAAAGACAACTACCTATTATAATCACATTCAAATTAACCCAGACAAAACAACAACAGACCCCGAGACACTGCCACAAGCCTTCTAGGCTTTCTATAATTTAACATTTTATAAACGGAGTGTAAATACTTTTGCATGGTTTGTGATCAGGTAACATGTAACGCATCTCACCAAAGTAATTTTCCTACTTACTTAATAGCCACAAAGTGGATCTAGTTCTGACAAAAAAATGGCTGTAATACTAGTACAATTTCAGTGTTATAAATACTCCTATATAAACACAGATTAAATGGCAATATTGTAAATAAAACATTAATTTTCCATTTCCCTGATGAAAAACCCAGGTAAAAAAGTACAGATCGCCTATTATAAAACTACATATATTACAAAGATGCAGATTTTGTTGTACTGTAACAGATAGTGTGGCAATGCAGTGAACACTGGTGCTGATTTCACTGCTTTCTTACAATAAAGACAAAAAACACGTACATCAAGCAAACAGGACAGATCCAGATTTAATCACTCAGCATAAAGTACATTCATTCAATTTATACTGTTCTATATATTCATGTGACTACTGACATACATATAAACTGAAAAATATAAGTATATAAATATTCTCATGAACATTTTACAACATTTTACAAAAAAGGCTTAATTCTGAATAAATTCATATTTCTGGTATCCCAAAATTCTGGCCCCTGGTTGAACACCCAGTGGATGTAACAGGCCACACCTCAGCTCCAGTCCTCTATATCCAGTCTATCTGCAAGCAAAACAACGACCTCTATAACCTCTGTGTGCAGTACCCAGAGGGCATCACTGTCGCCATCTCCTGGAGAGATTCACTTATTTTTTTATAATATAGTGATCTCGGTGTCCAAGTTCTGGTACATCTCCTCTTGTCGCTCATAGAAGATCCTTTCCATTCGCTGGAATGCTAGCTGTCCCTTTTTACCTGTAAGGAAAAGGTACAAACACAGGAGCACGGAAATTTACAAAAGGATGGATAAGTTTGACAGGAAACGGCTTGTCTAGGATCCTAGCTATTTCTACCCAAACCACGTCACTATGACTCATTCATTAGAGTACTATTCCGATCTGTGAACCAGAGGCAGGAAAATATTTGATTTAAGCTGGAACATTTCAGACAGCATGGGCAGTAGGGGATTGGCTAAAAATTTGGATTTGTGAACTAATGTTATTCCACAGAATAAGGCTGTGAACTGAAGTTTCCATGGATGCATGAAGCAACAAGGAAAACATGAAGCAAAGTAAGACATTTATTTTCAAGGAAAAGCAAATCTTCTAGCTGGTGGTTAAATATTTACACCTCTTAATACATTGGTTCACTGATGGATCACCACGTCATTATCTACAAACCCGATGTATTTTACAACATTTTCTCAGGAGAGCTGAACCTTAGCTTCACGCGATAAACCCAACTGACAGTAACACCCCGGCCGTCCATCGTGAATAACAGTAGCACACGTGTCCATGTTGCACAGTTTGAACAAACATGAAATGTAAAACCTGTGTTAGTGTGTGCTAGTTCAGGCATGCGGGGAACATGTGAGGTTATGTTGACTCGCCCCCTAGGGCATGGCGAGTTTTACCGAAAGATAGCACAGTCTCCCTGGCGGCGTTGCGCAACTCCTCATCCGCTGACTGCCACAGATCAGCCACCTGCTCCACACTTTCTGTCGCCTGAAGGACAAAAACAACCAGAATCATCTGCCTTCCTCACTCTCCCAGGGCAGAGAACCATTTACCGCTCTCCCCCATTTCCAACACTTGCCCAGACTCCATCAAGACACCCAAAGCTTCACCAAACCAATTCAAGTTTAGTGTCATTAAAACCGTTAGGGAGGCTGATGGAGACATGAGCAGGCCATTTTCAGAAAGAAAACTGCCTATAAAACACATTTTGAAATCCCCATTACGTAATAATTACTCTCACTCAAGTGGGACAATTTTTTTAAAGTTATTTCAAAATGAACCATTCATTTTAGCAGCACAGAGTAGAATCTAGAGAGAGAAAGTGAAGAAATTTGACCCAAAACACCCCCACATGTAGCAGGAGGGGCAGACCACCCCCAACGAGATGCGCCACGACCACACAGCTGCTTCGACAGGCTCTGCTTACGCTGAGGTTCTTCAGAGCAAGGCAGGCCGCTCTCTGGAGCTGCACATCGGTGTGTCCCAGCATCACGGTGTAAAACACCACAGCCTGTGGAATGTCATAGTCAGAGGGGCAGGCTTTTACTCTGAAACATGAAATAGTTACTCAAGCAGAACATAGTCAACCACATGGATAAGATAAGGTAAGATAAGATAAGATAAGATAAGATAAGATAAGATGCGATAGGCTAAGATAAGATGAGATAAGATGAGATAAGATGAGATAAGATAAGAAAAGATAAGACAAGATAAGATAAGATAAGATAAGATGTGATAAGATAAGATGCTGATCTCAGGGTAATGGTAAAAAAAACAAACAAAAAAACCCCAATAAATTGCAAATAATAATAGCAACATCATGGCAGGGGGCCCACTGCAAATTTTACTAAGTGCCCCTTTGGTAACAGACGATCATGCAAAATTTGCAATAATTCACTAAGAACACCCACCCTCCCCAGGTTGTGGCCTTGCCTGACCCTACCTTCGCCCTGAAGGCTTTGAAGGCAGAGGCTCTGCACAGGCGCGAGCTGGCAGCCTGCGAGACCTTGCGGTTGTCGTCGATGTGCATGGCAGCCAGGAGGCGCAGGGTGGAGTGCAGCGGCTGCAGCTCGGAAATGCGTTTCCCCTTCAGCCTCCGGAGGGCCCTCCTTCGCTCGGGGCTCTGGAGGGCACTCACCAGCTGCACTGAAAACACAGCACGGCGCCTGTCACCTTCCAGAGGTCGCGACAGTGGGGTCATCGGGCCTCCACATGCTACCCATCCCCACTGATGAATCTCATTGTTTTCCTGCATTTATGAGCGCAGAGGGTAAATTCTCCCCAGTTTCACACCCTGCCGCGCTTCAAGTATGGCAGCAGCAGATGTTCAGATCTCTGTGCTGTGTGATGGACGATCTACTATGGGAGAAATAGCGTGCTCTCGTTCCAGCCACACGAGGCGTGTTCTCCCTGAGCTTAAATCTTCTCTCATAAACAGGTACAATACATGCATCTGAAAACATTTAAAATGAATTATTTCTAATAAGATCATCTATCACTTGAAAACGTCTATGAGATTGCAGAGTCAGAGACATTTTTCATGTCTGTTGTGACAAGATGCAGACGCACAGGGATTGCTCCCTGAAATTTCTATACACCTGGACCAGTCTCACATAATTACAGCACGCGGGCGGGATCACGTGGCGTACTCTCTTTGGAGAGGCGGGAGACGTGCTCTCCGAAATCCGTCAGGCCCCATCTGGTCAGGTGGTTGAAGAACTGGAAGATGGTCACATGATCTGAGCTGTGCAGAGGCACTGGGACCATCCTGCATATGGACTGCGTCTGCTGAAGCAGCTGCATGAAAACTGGACACCGGAAAAGAAGGGGAAGGACAAGAAAAAGAAAAGGAAAAAAAGAACAGAAATGAGTCTAAAATGCATCAACTTATGATACAGTTAAAATCAGACTGGTTGAAAGAATTAGGGGCGGTTTCATTATATCTAGTAGTGAAAAGAAGCATTAATGATCGCAAGATGGGCAAGTTATTATTTGAAACTGGACACACGTGTCACCTTGCTGCTAGGGCATAGCAAGGCTGGAAATTTAATTACGAAATGAAGGGAAATTCAACCTGAAGCAAGCAGTTTCATTTACGGCTCCTTGATGGGGCATCCCTCAGGTACCCTGTCCTCCGTCTCACCTGCATCAGTCTGGCCCGGTCGCTTGGCTTTGACTTTGTGGATGTAGCGTTTCCGCAGCGTCCTGAGGGCCGCCGTGGCCGAGCAGCAGAACAGCGACTCGCCAAGAGTGCACTCCTCCCAGAAAGCCAGCAGGCTCTTCTGCCTCTGCGCCTTTGGGACAACTACGACACACCATGGGGGCAGGAGACAAGGGGAGGGGTGGCCCAGCAAGTGTTAAGAATGAAGGGAAAAGGGCCTTAATTGTAGTAGTTGGTTCATTAAAAAAAATACATTAATGCCCTGCAAAGTTACTGTAAATTAAAAGGTGTGCAAGGCCTATCAGAAGTGTAGCACTAAGAATGGCCATATCATGTCATTGATTTATGACTCAAACAGGAGAAACATTAACCTTCTAACAAATACAGATATAGAACAGTTCCGTACTGAAAGCGAAGAGAAAAAACATCCTTCATTCTGCCACTAGAGGGTGCCAACTGTCTTAAACAGGGGTTGGCAATCTTATCCGCAAAGGGCCGGTGTGTGTGCTGGTTTTGGGGGTAACCTTTAGGTCAGCTGTGCAAACCCAGGTGCGTGGACTCTTCAGCCAATCAGTCCTCTAATTAGTAACCTAATTAGGGGGTTGTAGCAAAAACTAACATACCTAACAGCCCAGCCCTGTGGCCTGTACTACAAAGTGGGGTTTCTGGCTTATTGGGGTAACTTGTCGGATTTAAGATACCACAGTTCAAATGGACTTCATATTCGTTCACTTACATTTTGCCCAGACTACCTTAAATCCGACAAG
>JAODLD010000136.1:524586-535380 GCA_026781065.1 Mormyrops boulengeri
CCCCACCCAAAAAAAGCTGTATGAATAGCACTTATATTCCGCTGCCAGATTCCCAGTCATCTTGGGTTAAAACTAGCTGACATAATTGACACTGAAATCTCAAAATGACTTTTTCACTGAGTTCAGACTGCAACCAGCAGCTTACAAACTCAGACTCAATACAGTGCTTCACATAACTCAGACTCAAACCAGTGGTCTACATAACTCAGACTAAAACCAGTGGTTTATTTAACTGAGACTCAGACCAGTGTTTTACACAAGTCAGACTCAAACCAGTGGTCTACATAACTTAGGCTAAAACTAGTGGTTTATTTAACTCAGACTCAAGTGAAAGTGCACATTCACCACACCCAAACCCATGGTTTAAATACTTCAGACTCAAGTCAGTGGCTCACCTAATTCAGACCTGAAAAAAGGCTTAGGGGAGAACCTATCTGCTCATATACACAAAGTTAAGGGGAGTTTATCAGTGCTGAATATGCTGCAATCCCGAAAGCTGTACTTTTAAGCAAGCGCAAAATCATACTTTCATTCCGTTCATATTAAATAATGCTGCAGAGGCTGTCCCAATTCGAAGAGCCACATTTGCGTTAAATAACACATTAACTGTAATTAATTGTTGGGAAATTTTGGTATTTTGTTTCTCAGATTCAGGATGTTTCACACTATGCATGTGAACACAGTTTCACAGCTTGTGAACACAGCTTTCCGCCCCATGTTTGTGGTATCTTTCAGGGAAACCATTACACAGAGCTAATGGGGGGGTGAGTCATCAGTAACGTTTAACCCCGACATTGTCTACCCTAGCGGAGTACTCTGAATCCCTGGGCTTTCGGCCATGTGTGACGTCGGGCTAAAAACCCTGTAAATACGCACACAATTTTCCATCGTTTGGCATTAACTGGAGAGTAAGGCTTGTTCCCCTGTGTATTTATGGAAAATTTGCTGGAAAATACCTGCAGAAAAATCAACAGAACAGTAAAATCACATTAAATTGACTCAAAAAAATTCTTTGAAAATCTGGATTCACGTTACAAAAAGAGGGACTCAGCCTTCTTAACCCTATTATGTGCTGCACTGACCACGACTTTCCGTCGCACATGAACGCAAAGTTGCCAGTCGAATCTGGGCTCGTGTGCGGAACAGTGGCTCTGTTCTGGGGGTCTTTAAAAGACATTACCAGGGGGCCAGTGGGGGCAGTGCGAACGTTAATCTTGCAGTGAGCGAGGCACGTGTTCCTGCAGTCCCGGGGTGGCCAACGGAGAACCGTTTCACCGATGCTGGAAGGACCCGGGAGGGAGGCGGGGGGGAGGGAGGAACGTGAGGCTGCTCTGAGGGGGGAAGCAGGAATTCGGAGAGTGAGCACTGTCCTTTTCAGCAGGCTGTCCCTTTATTCCCCCAACTTCTATTCTTTCATTCTTGTATTCGAGGGAGAACATTGCCAGCTGTGAAACAAAGCACTGGAAATTCCCTTCCATCTGTTCTGGTCGCTGATATTTTATTGTTTTGAGCATCGAGGAGATGGAGCCAGAGGAGGAACATGCAATCCAGAGAAAAAAGATTCTGTGTGAGCCCCTCAACAGGAAATCGAGTGGTCTGTGAAAGGGAAAAGTCCTCTGAAGGCCTTTGCATGATGTATGCTTTCCACACGGGGCACACATGGTGGACTGGAGGCGTTGGTACTGCTGGTGGGGGGGAGGGGGGACTAGACAGAAGGCAAGTAAATCACAAAAGCGGTCAGGCAGAATCGGAGAGACTGCCCTAACCCCCAGCCGCGGGGGGTTATAGAAACGAATGGAGCCAAGCCGTGCACTGTGCACACAGGGAGGCCCACTCATACAGACTGTACCATATAGAGAACGCGCTATTAAGTCTTACTAACGGTGTAACCCCAAGACCTGTGGCACAGTGCCTGGACAATAGATATTTTCAGAGACCTCCAACCACATATATAATGGCGGTTTTTAGATGGGCTTTTCTAGTTTCTGGCTGTTTTATTCTTATTATCATTGTGAGTGCAGTTGGTAGGGCGCATGAACGTCGAGAGAACACATATTTTGAAAAGAAGAGATGAAAGTTTTTTTATTACTTTTATTATTTGGGAATCCTGCTGTTTGTGAATGTAATGGCCTGGAGATACCTACATGTGCTGTGATAGAGTGTGTTGCGTTTCTTAGTCACAAGAAGTTCAAGTCCAATATGCTGCTACTGTCTAGTTCCTGTTTACTTTAGCACTGCCATTGGTGCACTAGTAAGCACACAGACATAAATCTTGCAGGACACCTGTAATGGCAAGATTGTCACCTTAAATCAGGACACTATGGTGTCCAAAACCATGTCTACTGGGTTTAGGTCAGGTGGCCAGGCCATGTGATGTGACGCTATCACTCCCCTTTGTATGTCTACCTCAGGGGTTGGTGAACCTGATCCTGGAGTGCCGGTACCCAGCAGGTTTTCCATCCTACCTGGTCTCTGACGAACCACACCGGATCTCAGGCACACAATAACTCATCAGATAGGAGATACACAGATGACGCCAAACTTGGGGATCACAGGGAAGGGTAGTTACCTATGGTGCCCGTGGATCTGGGCATTAAGGGCCCACAGACATGTGACTAGGCCAGGCCCAAACCAGAGACCTTCTGATCACAGGCCTGCTGAACCACACACTGCCACCTAAGCATAACCATGGCCATGCAGATGAGGAAAGATGGAATCAAACGGGAGCCTAAGCATCCACTAGAGTCAGTATTTTGTTTTTTGTTGGCGATTTAATGACGCCTACAGCCTAGAATCATGTTTTTCTGCAGTGCCAGAAGATACCCAGCTTTGGGTCGTCTGCTGTTGATGCTAAGCGTCATTTGCCCCGTGACAAAACAAACAATGGCGTCACCTTGGAGAAACACAGAATATCATCGGGGCTGATATTTTCTGGCACATCACATGCTCTGGTGCATTTAGCAAGCGTCAAAATTCAGTGAAAGCACCCAGGCATAAATGGCTATCAGCTGGCAGTACTTACTCTACCTCAACATCTCAAATACTGTCATCCTGATGACAAAAACACAAGCTAAACAGCAAAAGCAATGAGGCGCTGGAGAGCACTGTCCCAAATATTTTGCCCAGCAATAAAAAGAAGCATTACGTTCCCCATAATCAAGCATTCACATTGAAGAACATTCAGGAAATATGGTGTTTTCCTTGGATGTGGGTGAGTCGTCTGCTTGTAAGAGTCATTATTTCTCTTCTCCACAGTATTAGGAGGGAAAAGAGGGCTACCACTCAGCTCCATGATTCCTGCCCAACACATCCTCAACCTAACCAACTCTCACTGTCTCCATGCCAGATTAAAGCGTGCCGCAACCAGACCGTGTCCCGCGACTGGCCCTTTGTAGCTTTGCACTATAATTTAATTTTCTGTCCCATTTGTACGTATTCTTAGGGATACAAAAACCTGGTACTCATCCAGACCCTATACACATGGCCCCTGGAACCTCAGTGAACTATGGTAGTTTCTAGAATGTTCTAAAATGTTTTGGGCTAGTTGTTGATCGGGCCTCTGATTACTCCATACTGCTTTTATAGAGGATGCCATAGCAGTGATGGGAATTGGGGTGCTAAAGATGTATGGATAAGTAAAGATTTGTCAAGTTTTTGTGATCCATTTTAGATGACCCCTGTATCTCTGTAACAGAATAGCAGGCAAAAGTTCAAATACAGAATGGCATAACAAATAATGATTGGGTCAGATCGTTAATTTATGAATAAGGTTACAAACTATTTCAGTTACAGAGGGTTTTGAGAAAAACTCATTGATCAATTAATGATTTTAAGTATTAGATAACAAACTGCTTAGCAACATGAACCTTTCAGGAAACACGGCCCTGAAAATTTACCTAATTTTACCTAAATTTATCTAACGACAACTTGTTACATTTTGTCAAGTTAATACCACATCCAGTGTACTTACATAAAGCAATGCCACATGTTGTGCGACAACATATTATGTAATAACACTGTATTATGTGATAAAAATGTGTCATATTATGTTGAGTTATTACATCATATGGTGTATAATGCGTCAGTGTACCTCTTAGATGGGTAGAAGTCACAGGCTGTGTAAAGTGTTGGAACCAATGAGTCGAATTGTGAAAACATGTTCTGCTACCTGGGCCTTATCAAACAGCCTTGGTGAACATACTGTCCCTTCTGGATGGTTTAAATGTATGGATTGCAGATGTTGCTGATCCAGGTGAAGGGTAGGCCATGCATGAACACTTATGTAGTCAATGCAAGGAATGTTCTTATGGTTATAATTCTGACATGCGAATCATGTTCCACTCTCCATACCCTAATTCCACTGCCCAGAAGAACTTCATTACTCATCTACTCTTTCCATTTTAATAGTGACAAGACAAGCTATGCCTGTCAGTTATACCTCTGGCATGTGCATGTTGAAAATATCGGTGGCTGTGCACCAATCCAAATTTGGATATCCCACTCTGGTCTGAATTTTGATGTCAAGGTGGAAATGGATGGACTCCATTAGCAACCTCTTCACGAGGATTCATGGAAAAGTCGTAAAGATCAGAAAGGCAGTATATTTTTTGGTAAATGTGACAATATAATAGGGCTGTAATGGCACACATATACCTTGTGTACCATTTGGTACATAATTTTCGGTTCAGTATGCGTAATGAAACAAATGAATTGAAATTCACAAGTAGATGTTTAACATGGAAAACAGTTATGCTAATTGTGGCTGCGAGCTGGTTATGGCTAATGCTAATTACCATCAGTCATAATCAATGGTTTGGGAACAATTCATTTTCCCAATAAATTATAGCAGTGTTGGAGAGAGAGTAGGTGAGAAGATTAAGACTGTCTGTTGGCTCTGTTATACCGAACTCAGATATGTTGCTGGAAGCACATCTAATGTGCTAACTTATTTGAGATGACATCATCCAAGTGTGTTTACAGCCATGACAAGGCAGAAATTAGTTTTCTCATGGTATCTAAGGTGTTTGTGCCAGGAAATTCAGACCGGGCTAAAAAATTATTACGACTATAGTGGTGTTTATTGCTGCAGATATGCACCATACTTGATAGTAAAGAACACATGATTTAGACAGGATTAATCTGTTATGATTCTTATGTTTTTGATTTTAAATTTATGTTGTACTGTATAGATGCGCAAATAAGCATCTCTTAGGTTTCGTTAGTCAGATATATCAGGAGGTTTTTGATTTACAGTTGTTTCTAATTGTGTTTGCTTTTGCGGTTTTAATAATATTTTCAAAACAAATTCTGTTTTCCTTACCATAATGAAACTGTACCGAACCGTGAACCCAAATTTGAGGTTTTTACCAAATCATGAATTTTTTGTACTGTTACACCCCTACAATACAGTGATATACATGACCGGATATCCATCCATATAACCATCAATATATTTGGTGGAAAACCCTGAGGGACCAGCAGCAAATTCGTACTTCGGTACAAATCATACAGGTACACCCTGAGGATGGAGATGGGTTGCAGATGAGTAATCTGACCCACTTTGGATACCATCTTTCTCTAAGCATTTCCCACTTTGCGAACCTTAATTAAAAATGATAGCTTTACAAATTAAACTTCTCCCAAGGTTTGTCAGGATGGACAATTATTAGCATGAGTCAGCGATTTCTTAGAATCAGTCAGCAATACAAACGTCTCATCAAACATTTGACGTAATCCATATTATTTACATTTATTCAGCACATTAACCGAATCGCATCTACAGTTCTGCATGTGAATTTCTCACCAACAACTCAATTTACAGCTAAATCGCATGAACAACAACATGCTCACCAAATGCCATAGATGTTATGAGGTGGTCCATCTAGGATGTCTACAATTCCTCAAAGCACAGGGCATTTGCATTCCTACTTCCTAAACAGTGTGTACTGGAAAGCCTTATCAGAACTCAGGTTAAATGAGTTCATGGAATATTAGCTGGAAAATAATACTCTAGATGCTACAGTAACAGGCATGCTTCTCATTGAATGTGGTCTGTCTATCAGCCTTAAGTGTGTTTCAGGTCCGCATGAATAGTCATGAGAGCTGTATTTATTTTGTATCTCCTTGTTCATAGGGCTTCATAGCTCTGAAGCAAATGCCCGTGAGGTCCAGATCCTGGGCAGGGGACATCCGACGCTGGCTCGTTGCCATCTCTCCACAAGCTTGTGGAACGTTTAATTCACTTTGATGTGCAAATCTCCACAGTACCAGAAAGCCGGCCTCCCACCCTTCCTCCATTTCTCCCTACTTGTTTTCCATCGCAACAAATCTCAAGTATGAAACAGAACCACTGCTTGGGGGTGGAGTCACTCATGACGGACGTGCAGGTGGTTCCCCGAGCGATAAAGCTTCTGGCTGCAAAGATGCTGGGGTCGCGGCGGGGCTTTCCCTAGCTGACCACAACAGGGTCTTTCGGAACTCACAACTCGGCGACTTTCAGAGGCAAATCTCGTGAAAGATTCATGCTGTACCTTCTCAGCTGCGGCCAAATGCTCGGCATAATCACAACGCAACCCTGTATCATCTACAGGAGAAAACTTTCTATCCTGATTGGCAAGATAAACCTGGAAGTAAAAAGCACTTTAATATTTATTGTTTTTCATTATATACAGCTGGCCCTAAGGAACTTCATACTTCCCCATATTCCACTATCACCATGGATCACCCTATCATGGCTAATGTCTTCTTTGAAGCACTGAAAAGCACTGAAATCTCCTAAATATACATATTGAGACATCACGGTACCATGGATGCCTCAGAGCTCCAGAGCCATGGGTCTGCATCCATCCCCAGCCGCGGATGTTCTCCTTGTGTGGCTTTCCTCTGGGCACTCCAGTGGGAACAGTTATGCTCACAAGAACAAAAACAGAAGTTTGGGGGGGGTCATATGCCTTTAGCTGTTAAAAGTAATACGAGCAAAGACCAAAAACCTTGAACTGGCTGCCAGTATGCATCTGATTCTGAATTTCGGGAATATTCTCACAGGAGTGAAGTGGAACTCCCCACAAGAACAGCAGTACCACAAATGTGTGACAACCATAAGACTCTGGAAAATTTGTAATTAGTAATGGATGGATGGATGGGTGGTAATCATGAAGTACTAGTTATAGCAGAAATTAACCGGTTTAACAGCTTACAATAATGTTTCATTATGCTCTGCGAAATATTCAGGCAAATAAATCAAATCTTTCGAGCTTAAGAATCTCACTTTTGGCGTGGCTGTACTATATATTTCACAAAATATTAAATACGAAATACCAGACTTGTCAATTGTACTTTAATAGTTTTATTTCAGAATGGGAAAAAATCCAGTGGGGTATCTCACTGCATCGCTCAACCATCCCTCAACATCAGGCCAAAGTGAAATGTACTTATTCAGAACAGCACAAGGGACCCGGCTGAAGTCTGAAATGTTGCAGACATGAGCACTGTCGTTTCATTATACATGTGAAGGGGAATATGGAGGTCCGGCGCCAGAGGTGGCCCCATAGGCCCTGTATAAGCGGTACGTGTGTGCTTCATGAGGACCAAGGGCCCTGTAACCTTCCCCTCACCAAACTGCTTACAGCCACTCAGCACTCTGTTAATCACGCCTACCCAAACACCTGAAAACATCTGAGAATGTTCGCTCTAATTTATGTCCGTCTGACATAAGACCGTAATGCGATGAAATTCCTCTCCGGTGACCGTCAAAATGTCAGAACGCAGAGTATAGCCATGCTGGCTGACATTTGTGAATTTTAAAACATGTTAAAACAGAACAAACAGCACCTTTTCGATTTTAGTTATGAGTTATGCTGTCATGACTAATAACTCATAGAACCATGCATTGTGGGGTATTCATAAGAAATGTGACTGTCACCTGAAAACAAACTTAAAAGCTGACAACACACTATAAACCAGATGGGATTAAACAGAGTATTAAAAGAACCCAAGCATGCCGCCTCCATCATCTGAGAGTAAGTCGTCTCTCTTTGAACTCAGTGTACTTGCAGTAATTAATTGGTTTTGACTGATCCATGAAGAGAAAGGATCTATAGGATCTCCAGCTGCTGAACCTGACAGCTGAAACTGCTAAAAAAAAATAACTATATGCAATAAAAAAAAAAAAGTCATCTATTCAAAAAAAAAAACAAGGCTGAAGCACAGCATGATATACTTACTGTCTGTGTGGGTGAGGGCAAAAGGGGAGTGTCCTGTCATGGGCTGGAGCCCCACATTTTACATAACATACTACCAGGCACACGCCCCTGACTTCTGCAAACAATCCTTCTCCCATCAGCCCAGCTACTTATCCAGTATAGGGCTGCAGTGAATCTGTAGCCTAACCTGGGACTCACAGGGCAGGGGAACTCCCTGAGTGACCTGTCAGTCCACTGCAATGTATAGACAAGTGAATTGATCCTGTGATGTGATTCTGTGCTCCAGCTGTCCAGTACAAGCAGGTCTTATTTTAGCCTCCCAGGAAATGTAATATTCGGAGTTTTTTTTAGCATTTACTGCATGTAGAAGAATGTGCGTGTGCTTAATACTGTGTTCTGTCCAACAGCACAGCAATTTCGCTCTATTTTATCATGTATTTGAAAAACTATGTTCCTCCAGTCATTGTTCTGCATGGAGTATGCATGTCAGATGCAATAAGTAATAGACTGAGACAGCTTGAGATTGACTTTGTCATTATTCCCCACTCATTTTGCGCATGATAATCCCTTGTCAAAAATTACCCAGAAATACCATCACCTGATTAAAGCTCAAAAAGATTCGGCAGAAGCAAACATTTTTAGTGAGATGTTTGGATATTTCAGACGTTCTGAATGCAATGTTTGAGAAACTGGAGAAACAGAATGTTTTGATAACTCTGAAAGGTATGGCGATGAACAGACTCTGTGAACGTACACCTCCGGGGCAGTAAATATTAATGTCTTTTTTTTTTTTTTAACATACTACATAATTAACTATACATGCCACAATCTGCAGAAGTAGCATTAATTGGTTTGTGCTTTATGACTCCCATAGGCTCCTGTAGCTTTATGGCTGCTCTAGTTTCATGGCACACTGCTGCATTCACAAAATGCACTGAACTCCCTCTGTTCCCCACAGCGGTGTTTTTAGCCAAATAGCACATAATCCAGCTGCAGCACAGACGACACTCGATTTCAAATGACTAATTTATGTCAGCATAACTTTTTCTCAGCAGCATTAAAACATCTGTCAGAGTCAGAGGAACATCATCACGACTTTATGTATTAATGTTTCATGTGAGTTTAAGAAGGGTGTAAGTTCCATATGTATGTTTCATGTCACTTAACCTGACTTTGCCCGTCTTACATTCCTGCCTCTTGGATAACAGCTCCTTACCGCATCACCTGATCTAGGTACAATATAATTTCTGCATCATATTTTTAGGGCGAGGGTGGCATGGTGTTACTGTGGCCCGCCCTGCTTTCGCACACCCTTCTGGTTGGGGGGGTTTGAATCTGACTCATGTTTGCATGTTTGCACTTGATACGCAGGTTCCCTCTAGGTAAGGGGTACTTAATTATTTTTTCCACAGGAACAAATTCCATCAGCAACACAAAGCCAAGATCCACTACCTCTGTTTAAATTTTCCGTGGGAGTGGTACCCCTCGAGAGCTTCTGCTGATCGAGGAGTGGTTCATCGAGCGTGGGAGGGCAGATCGATGGCGTGGTCTAGATTAAGCTGTGCTTCATTCAGGGACTGGAGTCCACCAATTGAGTAGCCCTGTTGTAAGTGGTCTGGATTCACTCAGCAGTACAACGACATTCAGTTAGGTGAACAGGTGTTTGGTGCTCATTGTGTTTGGATGAGTGTCCGTGTCCTGTGCTGGACCGGCATCCTGTGCTGGGTGTACCCCCATTTCCGCTTAGGATTGGCTCCAACTCCCCCCCCCAGCAAACATGTACTGGATATGCAGGTGGCACATGGATGGATGGACAGGCGAATATAAAGATGGCTATAAAAAGTCCGTCAGTGTTTTAGATAAGGCTGAATCCATTCCCAGATGTATCCATCACAGTTCCCATAACCCCCCGTAACATTCCGGCTTTTCTTTTTTTTCTCCCGCTTTTCCAGTTTCACATTTCTCAAGCGAGCAGGAATCAGGAATTTGGTTTCAGTTTCTCACAGACAGGCATCAGCGGGAGATCGATGGGGGTGGTGGCTGCTGGGGCTTTACTGAAACATCGCCGCGTAGATTAAGGCTGCTATCAGCCCTTATTCTACACTCCTCCCCCATCCCCACATGTCTTTCCATGACAGAAAGTTGCATTTAATCCCATTATTAGTGTTTAGTGTGGCCTGCATCATCTTTTGTTTTCACTCTGCCGTTCTATGGAGTATCTGAGCGCAGCTGTCATGCGGAAGAAACGTCTTAAGTACCAGCACCCTGCGGTACGGTCTTCGGCTGCCCTCCACGGACATGCGATAGACAGATCATGTAAACTTTTGAGTACACTAGATATTGCACTATATATACTCAATTTTCAGTTTGGAGCCCATCAATGGATTTTTCCTTTCTTATTTTTTTTTACCCTTTGGCAAGCAGCAGTACAGCGAGGGCATGAGAAAGTATGACAAACTCTGACAGTGTAAACATCCTCCAGGAAGAAACGGTCCCCGAGGGGGGGGCCGGCCCCCCCCCCGGCGGCGGGGGGGGCGCGCCGGGGCGGGGGGGGGGGGGGCGGCGCCGGCCGCGCCCCGGGGGCCCCGCGCGG
>JAODLD010000136.1:542324-556004 GCA_026781065.1 Mormyrops boulengeri
AGGCAGGTGGAGAGAATAATTCCACTGTACCTGTATTTGCACAAATGGTAAATAAAGGAGTTTTTATACTAATAAAAGTGCATGGTAGTAATTAATAGCAAAAGATAATTTCATTTGTTTTGTTTGTTTATTGATTTGCCCGTACTGCGTAAATGGGTGGAGGGATGACTAGATCTTTGTAAAGTATAGTTGTTTGCTTCTTGTTTCTTCAAGGCTGCTGGGTAAATATTCCTGACTTTACGGAATCTTTTTCCTTCTCATTGGTCACTTGCGTGTATTTGTAAACTAAAATGAGATGACCTACCTAGGGGAGTATTCCACAAAGCAGGATTTCTTCATTAGCCAGATAACTTAAGCCAGATTTAGTAAAGTATTGCCCAACAGAAATGTCACTTCCCTCCCTTCCTGTTGGCCAGATTTCAGGTTTGACTTAAGTTATCTAGCTAACTGGGAAATCCTGCTGTGTGGAATAGCCCTCAGGTTAAAACCTCTACCATGTTTCTGTTTCCTGCTTTACTGAGTGGGTGGGATCTGTGTGGATGGGGTGGGAGCAAGTTGCCTCAACATGACTGTGAGCAAAACACATACATATTCCATTCATTATCACGATAAACATTATTATGCATGCAAATGTTTATGTTAATTTGCTAGCAAACAATTCATTATGTAACTTCTCATCTGTTATCTATTTAGATAGGATTAAAACAACTGTTAGTTTATTTTTGCTGGCTACATGATTAGGCAAATGTTTAGTCCTGATTAATTTTTTCACTGAATATTCCACTCAACTGACTTTATTCTTAGGTGCAAATGCCTCAGATTGAGGGCTTTCTTCTGTTAAACTAACATGTAACTTTACTGGATTAAAATATACAAACATATTTTGGATTTTAAGCAACCAAACTAAGAGGTAATTATCAATCCCCAGCAGGGTGAGGGTCATCCATATATATTTTATCTCTATTGTAACACACCGGAATGCAAAGTAGACAAGTGACTAACAAAGTCACGCTTCCCTAAGTTAATTACACCACAGATGTTACCATATGAAGGTTTTGCTGTGTTTCATTGAGAAAAAGATGTATTTTGTTCATATACATGATAATAGTTTGTCATGGGGGTGTACATTTCCTAGTAATGAACCCATTCATTCACTGTACCTTTGCCTTAATACAAATCAAATCTGCTTTCTTTCTTGACATGCATGCATCCAGACCTTGATACCCAAAGCAACTTTACCCTTTATAACCCTCACTACGTCCCAGATTTTGTTTTCCTGTGTGATTCTCTTGTACTGAAGCTGAAATGAAAGTCTTATTTTCATTCTCCAATCCCCTAACCAATTCCTTTTGCCTCATTTTCTAACCCAAGCCCAAATCTCCAGGTTCCATTCACCATCCCATCCAGAGTATCCCACTGTGAGACCTGTAATTCTGAAACATTTTCATTGTTTTATAAATGAGGATCATACAGTGCTCACAGGGAGTCTTGGGACGCTTGCTTAATTCTGCAAAAAGTTTGTTTCATAACAAAAGCCCATTTACAAGCACCATTTAACATATCTGCACATATCATCCGCACAGACATTTTCTGTTTAAGTGTCAGCTTTTTTGACTGACTCTTTTACCATTTTGCTATTAATTGCAGTTGTAGTCATTGGCTCCCAAAGGGATATTAAACACAAATGTTTGGTGTTTTATATTATTACAAATGTGTTACTAAATAATTAGCACCATATGACACTGCTAGTTAATGAAGTTTGAAACTCAGAGTAGCTCCATTAGAACTATAATTTGAGTTTCAGTTTATTACTACTTAAAATTAATGTCTTACTTAAACCTACTGGTTGTCTCTAATGCGATGGATACTTTTTTGTAAACAAAGGAATAAAGTAATCATTTTTATCATAAAACCAATAAATTTGCACTATTTTTACAGAATTAAGCAAATGTCCTAAGACTTCCTGTGAGCACTGTCCCTCTGTCAGAGGTACACTAGGCATCTCACTGACTCAGTGAGCGCCGTTGCTAGGGGCACAGCAGTTCACGATGCCATCACCGGCTAAATTGGACCTTCATTTTCAGGAAACCTACACCATATGGCTCTTAATGCCGACCCGGGGCGCCATAAGGCAGGGGAAAGTCAGGACAATTCCAAGGGCCCCTAAGTGACAGGGGGACTAGAAAATTTGGAAAATAACTGGATTGGTCTAGACTGGGAGGGCCCCATTGTGATTTGCATGGGGCCCAAAATCTCTAGCAACACCCCTGATGCCGACCATATATAGTCATGGTGGAGCACAACATCTGACACAAGTAATGGACTGGCTTCTTTAATTGCCAGCATAGTTTTAACCATTGCTTGCAAAAGTGGGCAGCTATGTCCATATCCCAGCCTTGTAGCAGATCGTGAGGTCAATACCTGACACACGGCTTTATCTGAGCCTCGTGGTTTATTGGGCTCAGGCGATGCGAGGAGGCAGCTTCATGTGGAATATTCAAGGCAGCCATGTGTCATGTGCATAGGGGCAGCTGTCCTTCAGCATTTGCAACATGAACAGTTCTGTGTGTGTACAAGCTTAAAGAATTGTCATCTCCTGAGGGTCCAGCTCAAACAATGACACCATCATCAAACAAAGGTAATGTAGAAGAGCTCTTTGGGGAAGGATTTTGCCAAAGGTTCTTGTCTAGGCATTGCCTGGCTTTGTGTCAGGGGCGTCAATAGGGCAAGGATATCCAGCCAGATTCAGGGCCCCCCGCACTTTATAGGGGCCCCACAGTATAC
Organism: Mormyrops boulengeri; assembly: GCA_026781065.1. Classification (NCBI taxonomy): domain Eukaryota; kingdom Metazoa; phylum Chordata; class Actinopteri; order Osteoglossiformes; family Mormyridae; genus Mormyrops; species Mormyrops boulengeri. Next base: position 545,109 of record JAODLD010000136.1, read on the forward strand.
AGATGGGGCCTGCCCACTCAGCAAATTCTATCTACGGTATCTGTGAGATCAACCCATGTTTCTTCAGACTGAAAGCTGAAAGTGCCAGCCAGTGAAATTACAGTTTAGATTTTTTAATTTACTTTTTATGTTTGCATTATTTTCAATTTTTATTTGCAATCTAGTTCAGTTTTAGTTCGTTTTCAGTATAGTTTTATTAGTTTTTATTTTTAAAATATATTTCTATTGAGTTTTTATATATGTATGTTTCGGTTTAAGTTTTAGTAATTGTATTTCTAGGGAAAGACTGAAAGCTGTAGGGATATTTTATGTGTCTGATTTTTAGAGAATCCCACATTAATACACAGAGCACATTATGTACTAATGTCCGAACTCAGAATGAATATTTATACTTTTCATTTAGCTGTAGGTTTTTATGTTTTAATCTTATTTCATTTCAGTTTGGTGGGGTGGGGTGGGGTGAGGTGGGGGGATTCTAGCCATGCTGCTACTTTGTGTTCTGACTTTAAGTAGCAGGCTAACGTCCAGTTTTTGTCCAGTTTGAATAATCTGCTATCAACCTACTGCACTTTTTCTACACTGTCAATCAGTGAAAAACTAAAACTTTTTTTTAATAACTACACATAATAGGCTTAAAACTGTCATAAATGTCCCCAAAACTAAAACAAATCAGCTGTTCCCCTGTTGTTAGAGGTTAAGCGACTACACAGATGGTCACATAAAAAAGGGGCACAGAATGGACTCCATAAATTGAGCCTAATGAAGGCAGAGTAGGTTGAGAACAGGTGCAGTCAAATTACTTATGCATTCTACGTAATGCAAACGCTGCAGGTTTGGAAGAAGTAATCTGCCTTCCTCTAATTTTCCTCAGTTAATCTCAATTTCTCTTAAAAATAGATTCAATTCTATAAAAGGAATATTTTTTCTTCTTTGCTTTCTAATGATCTCTTTTTCAAAAATTCTGTTTCATGGGGAAATTATTCCACCTTGTCAGATTTACATGGAACTGAAGCATCATTTGAAAATATCAAAACACTCATTTTCACATACACACTTGAACTCAATTGCTGATGGGCTATGTATAAAAAAATCCTGTTAATTAACCTAGTTGTTTAGATACTTGTTTAGTTTTTATACAAATGATAAATCACATAATATGTATTTTAAATATATTTATTTTACTATAATTTTACTGCACCCATCACCCTGACCTGTATACAGGATGAGAAGATCGTTGGATTAATTTTACTGCAACTTTTTTCGGACAAATACATAGACGTTAATATTGCAATCATTTCAAATCAAACTTGACTAATTATGCCTGGAGAATAGGTACAAATGGAGGAGGAAACACAAACATCCCTATTGTGAATAAGTACACTTTAACACAATTTTAAGTTGGAACCTAAACCAAATAAGATTTAATTTTTATTATGTTATTCTCTGAGCGCATGACTGCTGGTGGTTACTGCAACATCATTTAACCGAACGAAAAAACGCGTTAGATGCCTGATGTATGAAGCATTTACGTGATTATAATTACACGCTTGGTCCACCCCCCCCCCAGCAGTCTTTTACTGATTTGTATCATTTGTGATGTTGAAAGGAACAACGACAGAAACAGATTTCAGTTGTTATCCAAACTGTTTGGCATAACATTCCTTTTTCATCATATGTTGGCTGGGAATTGGTGATAAGATTTTAATCACCTAATGTGTTGCGTGCCTCTCATGTTATTCACATGCAGCTTTAATACAAATATCACAAAAAGGAAAATTTCACTCATTATGTGCCATTGCAATCAATATAACCCACCACAGTACTGCTGCCTTTATGCATGAGCACTGTTTTCGATATAATGACAACGCCATTTTTATGGAGGCACAGTTATATAGATACAGTGGCTAACCGCTTTATAGGGAACCCGTAATGCGGTTAGCTTTAACGTGTTTTATATATATTTATATATATATGTACAGAGAGAGAGACCTAAAAGGAGAAGCGGGCTGACACAAGGAGCCACAATGCAATGCGGGCTTCTACATTCCCACTAAACGGGCGGACAAGACTTCACGCCCCAGTTTGCTATAAATGCATGGTCATATGCAGGAAAAATTTAACATCCGGGAAACGAAACATGAGCAAAGACGTGGAATGTTAGACTCTTTTCTTAAATGCTGTAATGATGGAGTAAAGAGCACCATGATTGGTGGATGCAAGGAAGAAGAAACACAAAACCAGCGGAGACCTAGCGTTGGTTTCAGGAATACGACGGACATGCATTAACAATTGTGCTCTCGAAAGAGAACAATACGTAGATTATAGGGATTCTATAGTTTTTCCCCCGTCGGCTTTCATATTATGCATGTTGCTTAAAAAGAAACCAGTTGTAAAATAGCTCACATCGCTGGAAATAGCCAAAGCTGCACAATGGTCGCTGGGTCGGGCGCTCTCAGACAAACGTAAAGCTGCCGTACTTGTTTGACAGCTCAGCATCCAATGGCGGTGAGCATCGAGTCGGTCGCGTTTCGCAGCAGCCAATGAAAAACGGAAAGGGGTGGGCCCAATTCATGTTAGGCTGCCGTCGCCTGCCTCCCAGCGCTAAACTTCACCAAATAATAGCTGTTTGTATTTTGGCTGCCGCAGTAGCCATTTTAGGTAAGTGGATCTTTTAACTTATTTTGTTTTTATTCCGCACCGTCTGGGGAATGAAATGCATGGCGGGGTTTGCGTTTGGTGTACCTCAAACTCCGTGCATTCTTCCCCCCCACCATGAATGAACTCCGCGGCTCTTGTGTTTTACAAGGAATAAGAAATTGCACGGAGTTTTTTTCCGTCTCACCTCCCTCCCCCCCCCCCTCTCTAATTTTTATGCATTTTTTCCTAACTGTCATGGCGTGTGTGTGTGTTTTTTTGGTGTCCTTGGGAATAAAGGCGGCGTGAGGCTAAGTCGATGCCCGGTCCGGTTAGTGTGGCTTCTCAGGTAGGTGAGGTCGCATCGTGGGGGTGGCGGCGGCGGCGGCGGCGTCCCTGCGCGGAGTTTTAACGGGGGTGTTAACACGTGTGAGGGACCGAAATATGTAACACCGTCGCGGTGACATTAGGCTTAGCAGCCGGGCTAGTTAGCCCGTATAAATAGGACACTTTTCCTTCGGCATGGCTTGCTGGGCTTTCCTGGTAGGACACCTATACGATTATACGTTATTATGTCTTTTCTTGCATGTTAATCTCATGGCAACTTCTATGCGGTGATGCTGGATTCTCCACGTTTTTCCTCCTCCCTTTCCAAGGATCCTTACCTGATGGCCTCATTGCCTTTTATAGTAAATCTTTATTTATTTATATATTTTTTTTTTTGTATGGGAAGCGCGCCTCTCTAACAAAGCCCCCAACCGGCCAGGTACAGGTAACCTAGCTAGTTACCTGGGTTTGACAGATTACTGGTTACCCTGATCTACTGGACACTGGAAAAAAATTATGGCATAGTGAAATTTGCGTCTTTTATATCTTGCGATATTTTTCTCTTTTTTTTTTTTTCTCTTTTGAGGATAAAAGCAAAAAGCATGTCCAACGTAAACAAAACCATCTTAATTAATTCATTCATGTGAATTATTTATATGGTCTACATCGCTGTGATTTATTAGTATATATTACAGGACTGGACCAGCTATACTACATTTGTGATGGTTTTCCAATGTGAAAGTTTTCAGTTAAGGGCTTTTTGGGTCAGTTTTTGGGGAACTTTGACACAGTAAGGTGACTTGACCACGGTATCCCGTCGGTGTTTTATTGTCACCTTTCCCGTTTGTGACTCCAAAGGCCACAGTCACATATCCAGTGAGGGTAGGCCACTGTGGCTTTTGTGAATTCTGCCCACAGCTTGCTTAATATCTGAGGGTTTCTATAACTGCGGATGGAAGAAATCCTGAGTTTACAAAAATTCAGTTCAAGGTGTCAGCACCTGATTGGTCATGGGTGGTTGTGTGTGAAAATGCACGGTTTGCCCCAGAATGTCTATTTGTGACATTCGTCTGGGGAAAGGTGACTCGATTGAATGTTTGTGTTAACGATGGATGAATATGTCAGCATGTAAACACCTTTTACATTCAGGTAATCCTGTAGCATTAAGTTTTTTCAAAGTGTTTCCACAGACACATACTTTTGCTACTATTTCAGGTTAATCACCCAACCCATCCTGGGTTTTGAACTGGGAGTCTTTGGGAAACCAGTCCATGGCATGAACCACAAAATTAGCTACTGAAAATACTGAATCTTTTGTGTTTGTGTGTGTTCAGGACTGGGGATGGGAAATCCACTGAAATCCAGTACTTTTTCTTTGTTTAAACATTGTCATGCTTGCTACATCGAAAAAAAAATCCTCAAACAGGTTGATTTTTGTTTTTGGAGGTACTGAAGTTACAGGTTCTGTGTTTTTCTCTTCAGATGTAGATGGCTAGGTACATTCTGTTGCCTGTGAATACTTTGTTGTTTCACAGAGTATTCATGGATATTTGATTCCGCTTAAGGATAGCAGGCCTTTTAAAAAGCTGAACAGGTTAATACTCACAAGTCAAAGTATTAACAATTACAGAGAACTGATTTGCACAAAAAGAAATAAATTGTAGTTCTTCAAAACAAAGTGGAAACACGGTGTTTCCTGGGGATATCAGATTGTGACATTTCTGAACAACTAAATGCACTTTCTCTGTTCAGGGTACATGCAATACAAGGTTCTCTGATTGGAAGGGCACAGTGTTTTTGATTCAAATACATAACTAATATCATTATTGGATGTAATCTTCCAGTGAGACTAGGGGGACTCAAAGGACACTCCAGAAGGAGGTGACTTTTCTTGTTCAGGATTTGGAGATCTTGGGGATTTCCACAAACTGCTAAGCACAGCTAGAAAAAAATCACAACTGACTGTGACAGTTAGGCAGCTCATCATCATCATCCTCATATGCATCGAACATGAGCAGAGTTGTTTCAGGATCAGCTGACCCACATGCCTTAGTGTGTCCTGAAAATGATCCAATAATATGGGCGATAGAGCTAGCTAATGACAGGTGTGTCACACTAATTGTGTGTAGGTGAGGGTGGTCTCATTCATGGGTTCAGATGAGTTGGGGCAGGTGCTATATTTAAAGAGCCATCAAGTTTGCATTAGGCATTTCAAACTTGTGTGTGCCTCTATATATAAAAATATTTTATAAGTGTGTGGTTGGGTCACTGTTTATACATAGACACATGCACACAAGCACATGGCCATAGATCTTCGAACATAAACAGGTACAACAAGCTTCCAGTAGCTAAATATGAAATTTTCATTGAAAAACCACTAAAATATTTATGGCACATTTATACAGAACAGCCTCATGCACCATCTGCATACGAAATTATTGTAATATCTGTATTCTTTTCAAGAAAATCTACAAAATATTTTTGTATTAATGTCAGTATAAAATTTGATAGTTTTTAATCAACAGGAATCTAAGTAAAGCATTAGCTGATTTATAATTTGATGCAATTTTTCCCTTAAAAATCAAACTTGCGCACATGTTTATGGTAGGGTATGCCCTTGTGTTGGATCAGTACATGAGCTTCACATTCCATTGGCAGAACAACTTTCTACCCAGATTCGTCTAATTGAGATCTATGCACCAGTTGATTTAAAAAAAAAAAAAAACTGCTTAAAAGTAAGCACTGCACAAGGAAATGTGACAGCATAGCGAGAATGGCAGTGTAGTGTACGTTCAGTTTTCCTCAACCGTCAACTGCAGTCAAACTGGTTATAAGAAGATGCACTCTTCCCTACGGATGTGGGTTTGATCCCTGGTGTTTAGCAGGTCCATTGGTCCATAGGGTGTTTCGGATGGCTGGGCTTCTCACTCACTACTCTACGGTGATGTCCGCCATCTGCTGTGGCCCTTCTTCTGGATCCGTGCTACCCTCCAAGCTGATGACATCTCTCAGGGAGACCCTCATATCGTGAAACAAAACCTAAAAGTGGATGGCTGATGGCACGACTCTTGGAGAAGGCACATGCTGGCCTTCACCCTTACCGAGTCAGCTTGTGGGAGACTTCTGATGGGAATGATAATTGCCCACTTTATAAATTATGTGAAAATGGGTAAAAATAGAGGGGGGGTGGGGGAGCGCTTAACTGATTTCTGTTAGGGAGAAAGTTGACCAAGTGATGAAAGTAGGACGCTGCTGTGTATCTACAAAATAAATGATAATTAAGGACTTTATTTTTGTCCTAGCTGTGGTGTGCGTGCTTGCATTTCAGGGGCTTAATAGAAGTGGGAGAGAACATGATTTAGTGAGTGTAATATTTAGTGTCAATGAAGAGTGCAGTTATGCAGATGGATGTTGCTGTTTGAATTGCTCATTTAGGTTAGTCACATTGTTTTTGTTGTAATGGGAATGTTACTATCATGATGCTTTATATAGATATCAGTGTTAAGTCGAAGTCTCTTACTGCTAAAAGTAATAATGATATTCAGGGCACATGATACTTGCTGCAATGGGTGGGATCGTGGCTTGTGAGTTGCGATGCTTTTACACCTAGACGGTTGGGGGTTCAAATCCTGTCTCCACCCTGTGTATGGCGTTCGTACATTCTCCCTGTATGGTGTGGGTTTCCACAATCCAAAGACTTGCAGTTGGAGGCTATTCATCTAAATCGCCCATAGTGTATAGGCGTATGCCCTGCAATGTGCTAATGTCCCATCTAGGATTTACCCCAGCCTTGTGCCCTGTGCTGCCTGGGATATGCTCGAAGCCATGAAGACCTTAACCTGGATTAATGGTCAGAAGATAGGTGGTGGATCTGTTTTCTTCATCCCTCAGGAGTACAAAAGCTGTACCCCTTGGAGCCAACACTCCTGTTCCCAAACCCACTTTAGTCATTATTCGGCCGGCTGCTACATCGTTTCTGGTTTTTGTTAAGTTTTGAAAAGCTTAAGTGTCAAGTTTCTGGCCTACCGAAGTGTCAATATTTAACTTGCTTTTATCAGTGAGTGATTTTATGCATTTATAAAATGGATTATTTCACTTTTTCTCTGTAGAGTTCTAAAGTACATGGCATACTCTATACTATGTTTTTTCAGGTGGCTATAGTTCTTGGTGCATAGCACAAAATAATAATCCATAATTTATGTGATGTGATACTTTTTAATGAATCTGTAGTTAACATATGAGCTTGGAAGTGCGTGTTTTCTTCACGCGGCAACTTGGCATGTATTATCTGATCGGCATTTGATCTTGGCCTGCTTTTTCGTAGGATGGAAATTCTCGCAGTATGTTCCTGAAAGCATGTGTTAAAATGAATACATAAGAAAAAAACACAAACGCACTGCTTAATGGTCAACCAACTAAATAAATCAAAGGGTTTAGGGCTCGTGTTTAGTTAAATGATATTGATAGATGGGTATCAGCTATTTTGACAACGCTGACAAAAAGTTGTAAATCCTTATTTGATTTGGAGTCAAATTGATAAGCCTAATATACTTTCCATCTAAGAAGTTTTTAATGGTGAATAATGTTCATATAATGTTAAACAATTTCTGTTAGCTTGATTGCTTCATGTCAGTTGTGTACAAATTTAGAATGAATATGGTTAAATGTGAGTGGGGGGGGTAGCTATTTAAGGGCCCTCTAACTTCAGGGCAGACTGGAAATTAATAGTTCATATGGATGCGTTTTTTGGGGTTTTTAAATATGCAAAGCTTTTTATGCTCAAAGATTTAGAAAACAACTAGATTGGACAGGTCTCCAGTCCATAGGAGGGAGCGCACACTATTCACACACTATAGGCAGAAGGAAGCCATTCATTAAAACATGGGTCTTTGGGATGTGGGAGGAAACCCATACAAATATGGGGGAGGGGGGCACATGCAAACCACACACACACACAGCCCTGGGGGTGCGACTATTAAACCACTAAGCCACTGCACCACAGAAATATTTATACTTATTTTGGTGGATGGATAATGGATGTCTTCAGAAACTCATCTGTAGTACTATGTAGTGTGGGGATGCCTTTCTGTCCAGGTGATGTCTGTTTCAACGAGTAGCAAGCACCATAATAGAACACTGGCTTTGTCACAGTACTGTTCTATGAGCACCACAGGAGCACCTGAACACTGTTGCAGGAGTAGCGTTCCGTGGGCACCACAGGAGCACCTGAACACTGTTGCAGGAGTAGCGTTCCGTGAGCACCACAGGAGTACCTGAACGCTGTTGCCGGAGTAGCGTTCTGTGAGCACCATTGATCTGTATTTAGAGTAGGTCTAAATACACTGCCAGTTTGTTGAGCACTTGGAGTTTAAGTTTTATTACAGCTTTAGCATACAGTACACATAAAATACATGAGAAAAATGTTCAGAATGGCAGGTAATTAAGGAAAAATACGAAAAAATGTCAAACACAATAAAAACAGTCTAATTAGACTTCTCAAAATAGCCACGTTTTACCGTCATCGTAGCTAAACACACTCTGGAAGTTCATTCCCGTGCTCACAAATGACCGGCACTAGGCTGTGTAATCTTGTCCTTTCTATCTAATTCATCCCAAATCAGCTCAATGGGTTTAAGGTCAGGTGACTCTGCAGACCTTGTCGTTACTTTCCTTCATCCTCCTCCTTTAAATGGGCTATTTACTAGGAATACATCGCTTGAAGTTAGAAAAATGCTACAGTACAGGGTGATCAAAAACCTTTGCCCAGAAGTGTACAGTTAGAGCCTTCTAGTTAGAGCAGGTCATGATTGTTATTCATTGTATTGTTCGTATATATTTTTTCTCATTTGATGGGTTCTGTAATGACACCACACATCAGAGCCCTTCTGTCTTCAGTGAGACTAAACATGTTTTTTTTCACAGTGTGTTTGTTTATAGCATAAAAGCGCAACTTGCTACACAGTTCACTAATGTTAATTGGGAAAACGTGAGTCTTTTGCCGTTCTCGTTATTCACTGATGATGTTGATATTGGTTCAATAATTAAAGTTCTCCACCTGGGGGTGACTTTGCTGCCTAAAAATATAAAATTCTTTAGATTAAATTTAGCTTACATCACTCATATTCTGATTATAACTTATGTGTAAATCCGTTTAGTTCCATGATCCTATATGTACCTTAGTATAAAAATATTGACTGTACAAATGAGATCATTCACCGTGGCCTCGTCTTGAGATATTGCGAAACTCCAAAGCTGTCCTTCACGTTGCCTTTCTCCCCCCCAACCCCCTTCTCCTCAGGGTTTTGTTCACCTGGGTCATGCACCTCTTACCATCATGTTGCCCAAAGATATTTTGTGCTTCCAGCCTACTCTTGTGCGGAGGCCCCTTTTTGGCTAAGAATTATTCATGCTGCTCTTCAGTGAGTTGTGCTGTAATGCAGCACTATCCTTTCATTATAACAAGGTTGCCTGAGTTTGTACACACCATCTCGTTTGAGATGTTGCTAGTGCTTTGTGCCTTGGCATGGCTTCTTATGACTTAAATTGTGAATGCTTGCATATATAGAAGCATTGGGTAGTTTGTGCTGTAGCCTCCCATCCCCAGGTATTGAGGGTTTGATTTCAGGCTTTTGTGGAATGTGTGTCTGTGGAGTTTCTGGCCGCGTCACGCGGGATTCCTCCAATTGCTCCAGCTTCTACCCACCATCGGAAAACAGGTGGTTCGGCACTTAGGTGTGTCTAAATTACATATATGTGATGGTGTGTCTATGCATCTAGTGATGGACTGAGATCCCATCCAGGGTGTTCCCCCTGCCTGAGAGAGGATCATGGTTAACCAGTACAATATTCGGCATACTGGAAAATGGCTTGGATGGGTCTATATACTGTAAGTGTCTTATTTCCTTATATGCTTTTTTTGATGGCTTCATTACATTGTGGTGATGAATACTGTGAGGGACCTTAGCACATGCCCAATCTTCTCTTGGGCAAAGTCGCCTTTTTGAGGATCTCCCTGTAGAAGCTGTAGATCCCCTTCCTTCCTCCTCCAACAACACACTTGCACTTTGTTGAATCTCATTTGTTGACAGTACCTATTAAGTGCCCTGCCTGTGTTTGCTGTAGCGTGCGGCCTGGCGTTTGTGTGCCGCAAAACCTGTTTGTTAAGCACGGCGGCGATGGTCGTTTTAATCCAGTCTCTGTGCTGTTGGAGTCTCCGGCTCCTTTCATAATGTTTCTGATTCCGTTTGTTAGCTATGAATAAGGATGCGTATGTGTACACTGTAGCTCATATCTTCCTTTTGGTAGACGATGATAGTTTAAGGAAATCTTTTGTTTGCAGTGCATTTTTTAGCCACTCTTTGATTTAACTTTTTTGTTTGGTACCAAAATGCAGAAGTTGGCGGGGTGTCGGAACATGAAAAGTCACGGTTCACTGTCCCCTATCTCCACATGTCAGTTGGTTGAGCCGTCTTGTTTAGGATTGTGCGTGTGCTAATTTCAGTTGAGGAATTGTTCTAACAAGTCCGTACTAGTTCATTAACCCCCCCCCATTATATTTGCACGTTTAGCTGTTCGAAATTCATTTATGGAACATATTCTTATCCAGCAAAGTGGTGAGATGGGTTGTTGCGTTTCACTTAGAGGCATTTCACTCCCAGCCAGTGCGAGGTTCACTTTGTACTTGTACCATGTTTGTGAATAATAATGAAACGGACCAATGCTGAGTTATTGTCTCACAAATGCATCTTATTAGCTGGAGGTTGTCGACTTGGGGGGATAGCAGGGGGTCTGTGGTGTGATGTTGCAAATTGAGAAAATATCGGTATTATCCAATTTACGCAACGCAAAAGTAGTATTACGGCTGGGGGGGGGGGGGGGGGGGGGGGGGGGGGGGGGGGGGGGGGGGGGGGGGGGGGGGGGGGGGGGGGGGGGGGG
>JAODLD010000136.1:577375-599518 GCA_026781065.1 Mormyrops boulengeri
ACCCCAACACATCCTGCAGTATTTCCACATTAAATGCATCTCTGCTCGCTTCCCCCCTCCACACCTTCAGAATATCGTGGTAGAGTTATAGTGCTCATTCCAGGCACGTTTCACTGAGCCATGCAGTCAGGGTGCCTTACATCTGGCCAAAAGAAATGCATTTAAATAGATTTGATGCAGGAGTGGAGTGTTTTCAGTTTTTTCCCTTTGATTTTTGCCATTGATTTGCTGATTAATCCTTATTAACGTTTAACTTCAAAGCTGTTATTGTTGTTATTATTTATTAAGATGTTTGTGAGTGGTTTTGCTCACTGAGCATTTTCTGCTTTGCATGGGAGCCCTTGCGATGCAGAGGTGGTATCCAACCTTTTTTACATTGAGAGCTACTTTTACAAAAAAAAAAAACTGGCAAACTACTGAGTAACGATAGTATATTTTGCTGACCAGGGTGGTTCCCCTTGACAGATTGTCTTGTTTGATGGACAATGTCTTAAAGAAGCATTTTGGTCATGATGACAGATGGCTGTGATGTTATTCCTTATCGGAAACCCCTGAACCTCTCGGTGTCACCATAAGAAAAGTGGTCTTCCGGACATAGGACGAGCTGTTATTGCTGTTGAATTTTTTTTACTGTTATCAGGCGGTATGGTTATTGTTAAGGGATTAAGGTGTTCATCCACGATCCTCTGCACCATCTGTCTCTTGTACGTCAGCGGTATCTGTATGACTGTTCAGAATAGGTGGAAAAACCCCACGGAAGCCATTTCCGATCTGGGGATTTTAAGTGCCGATTGAAATACGACCCAGGCCCCTTCTAAGGTCTTGCCACTGGTCTGTAAGAATATATCTTTTTAAAACCCTCCTTACACACCCCAGCCCAGAGGCTCAGCTGTTGCACCTGTGCCCCGCCCACCCCCACACACTTGTCAACCAGTTATACGGCAGCATCTTACCTGGACAATATTTTTTCCTGCTGATATTATATTATATTTGAGTTAGAATGTGTCATGAATTATTTCCAGAAAGCGTGATTACACTAATATGATGTAATTCGGATTTCTCCTGTAGATACAGTCTAATAGGCTGGGGCGGGGGTCAGTTACGTTTTTGGGGGGGGGTTTCACGTGTCATGCTTTGCCGTGTGGCATCCAGGTGAAGAAGCTGCAGGCCATCTTGAAACCCATGATGCTCCGTCGCCTCAAGGACGACGTGGAGAAGAACCTGGCCCCCAAAGAGGAGACCATCATCGAGGTGGAGCTGACCAACATCCAGAAGAAGTACTACCGTGCCATCCTGGAGAAGAACTTCACCTTCCTGGCCAAGGGCGCCAACCAGCACAACATGCCAAACCTCATCAACACCATGATGGAGCTGCGGAAGTGCTGCAACCACCCATACCTCATTACAGGTACCTAACCCTATCATCATCACAGGTTCCTAACCTCATGATAGGTTCCCAATGTCTTAACGTCGTGTCAGGTTCCTCACCATAAAATGATGGGTACCTAACCCCAAAATCAACCTTATCACAAGTTTCTAACCCTAACATCATCAAAGGTTCTAACCCTAACCTCAACCTCATCGCAGGGGGTGGGGTGCTGGAACAGTAGAGCATTGGTTAGCCTCGTATCCACCAAGGATATGAGTTTGATGTGGTTTATGTGGCTGATGGGTTCTGTGTGGGTGGAGCTTGCATGTTCTCTCTGTTCATGTGGGTTTTCTGTGGATACCTCCATTTCCTCCAGCTGCAGTTTAAAAACACTGGTGACTTGGTGACTCACACCTGCCCACTGTGTGTGTCTGTTAGTGTGTATTGTATGTGATGGACTGGTATCCAGTGCAGGTTCCATGTGCTTCCTCAGATAGACTCCAGGCTCTTTATACTACCCTGTACTGGTTTAGGTTTATTACTAATGTATTATTGTTATATTTATATGTTATCATTTATATTCTATATTTTAGTATCACTTGTGTTTTTGGTAAAACCTAACGCCATGTGTCTAGATGTCCTCAGTTTTCTCTAACGCCGCTGTCGTGCTTTGTGCGATCAGGTGCTGAGGAGAAGATCCTGGAGAGCTTCAGGAAGACACACAGCCCCGATGCCTGGGACTTCCAGCTGCAGGCTATGATCCAGGCTGCCGGAAAGTTGGTGCTCATCGACAAGCTCCTGCCCAAGCTGATCGCCGGCGGCCACAAGGTGCTCATCTTCTCCCAGATGGTGCGCTGCCTGGACATCCTGGAGGACTACCTCATCCAGAGGAGGTGAGACCACCCAGGTTGAGCTATTTCTTCAAAAAGAATTCTTTAGCTTTAAATAGTATCACATTCCCATTGGCTTAAAATGACCACATGGACGGAGTAACATGGCGGAATGAAGAAAGTGTTATTTTTCAGCATGGCCCTTACCCACTGGTCTGATTTGTTAAATGAAGATCCCTTTTTCTGGGGCTTTGTGAGGATTCAAACAAATCCCTTTATGGTCAAGCCATTCATAACCGCTATGGTCTGTTCTTGTGATGTTAGGTACACATATGAGCGTATCGATGGGCGTGTCCGGGGGAACCTACGCCAGGCCGCCATCGACCGCTTCTGTAAGGCGGATTCTGACCGCTTCGTCTTCCTGCTCTGCACCCGAGCCGGAGGTCTGGGCATCAACCTCACCGCCGCCGACACCTGCATCATCTTCGACTCCGACTGGAATCCCCAGAATGACCTGCAGGTAGGTTCTCTGTCACTCCAAAGGACACGGCCTGAAATCTGTGGCGTCTTAACTGTTGGAGAGCAAAGCCAGTGAAATGTACTATAGCTTTTTGCATCACATTTAAAGCATTTAGAACTTGCCTTGAGCCCCGGCTGTACAGTTTTGTTAAAGAAAGTCCCTGTCCTTTTTGTACCCTAGGCCCAGGCTCGCTGTCACCGGATTGGCCAGAGCAAAGCCGTGAAGGTGTACCGGCTGATCACCCGCAACTCCTACGAAAGGGAGATGTTCGACAAGGCAAGCCTGAAGTTGGGGCTGGACAAAGCCGTACTGCAGGACATCAATCGCAAGGGCAGCCTCAATGGGGTGAGCCATGTGGCCGCACATCGGATATGTTAGCGTCCCTGAGCTTGTCCTTGGTGGCCCCCCCCGTCCCCGTCCGGCCTGGAGGGCTCTCGTTTATTTCTTTAATTAATTGTCCGGGTTTTTTTTTTTTTTTTTTTTTTTTTTTTTTTTCCTTCTTTCTCCGCAGAAAACCCCATAAAAATATCCCTTTGTGGTGCTAGAATATTTATTTATGATTTGAGATTTATGGTTTCATATTTTTCATGAGCTGTTTAGAAGAAACATACTTGCATTTATAAACCCTCAAATAAACCTGGAATATTATATGAGCGATATTATGTGGAGGGCTTCTGTTTAATTTGCAGTGTGATTGCTCTGCATGAGTGTTATTTAAAAGGAACAAACTGCTAATAAATGTTTTACTTAGCATGCTTTGTCATGTTGAGGAATTTGTTGCTTTTTTTTTTTTTGCCCTAGTTATTGCTCATTTTATTGTATTCAGTATAAAAGTTCAATTCTATTTCAGTTTAGTTTGTTTTGCTGTCTTTCACAGCAAGGTTGCCCCAAGGCACGTAGCAAGTTGTTCCGGAAACAGGGAAAAGGAAAGGAAGAGAATATTTTTTTCTAAAGCCACAAGACAACTAATTTTACTAAATACTAAATTATTTCCCTGTCGTGCTTTATTTCTATCTATTGTTTTGTACGTTTTGTACATCATTGGATCTGTATATATTTTGGGGATGTGGCTCCTTTTGACCAGGAACACTGTTGCTACTGTTCACTCATTGGGATGCTGCTTAGGTACAGCAACTGTCCAAGATGGAGGTGGAGGATCTCCTGAGGAAGGGAGCTTATGGGGCGCTGATGGATGAGGAAGACGAGGGTTCCAAGTTTTGTGAAGAGGACATCGACCAGATCCTGCAACGCCGTACCCAAACCATCACTATCCAGTCTGAGGGCAAGGGGTCCACCTTCGCCAAGGTGAAGCAAGAGACTGCGGTTTCGCTCGTGTGCTCAGTGTCGTTACAATAAGAAAGGAATCTATATAACTAAACATCGAAAGATATTAAAGTGATTTTCTGTAGTTTTAATGTCCACAATAGGGCTGTCCATTCTCAGGGCCTCCTTGTCACCTTATTGTCAGTGTGTACCAGAAGATGACCGTGTTCTTTGGTGGCTACAGGCCAGCTTTGTGTCATCGGGGAACCGGACAGACATTTCCCTGGACGACCCCAACTTTTGGCAGAAGTGGGCCAAGATCGCGGAGCTGGAGGTCGACTCCAAGGCGGAGAAGGAGAGTCTGGTGATCGACACGCCACGTGTCCGCAAGCAGACACGCCACTACAACTCCTTTGAGGACGACGAGCTCATGGAGTTCTCGGAGCTCGACAGCGACTCGGAGGAGCGGCCTTGCCGCACACGGCGCCTCAGTGACCGCAACCGCCGCTACCTGCGTGCAGAGTGCTTTCGGGTTGAGAAGAACTTGCTGATATTTGGGTGCGTGTGCTGCACCCTCCGCCTCTGACCGACCAGCTTCTGTTCCAGCTAAATAATTAGCAGTCGTTAAGCACTTGACCGGAAACTATATTGTATTTTAACTTGTGGCAAAACCAATGAATCGATTGAGGGCATGCTGTGCTTTGCTATCGAGCTCCTTGCACCTATGCTACCAACACAGAATGGTTTTAACCTACGCTAAGTTCAGTACTAATTGATTTTATATTAGTCATCAAAGAAGGACCTTTTTACAACACAACGAAACTGTTACAGTTTTGCAATTTTAATGATCAAGGAAACATTGATTGTATTGTTAATGAAACTTGATTTTAAAGGACGATGTGGAGAAAATGTTTCTTCTGTCGCTGGAATTCCCTTAACACTTAAAAACAGTAGATACACAAATGTTAATTGGTTAATTAGTAGTTAATTGGGGTTAATTGGTTGGAAGAGGGACAGTGTATGTGGCTACCCAGGTTGTGGTTCTCGGGTTGACGTGTCACTGGTGTTGAGTTCGTTGTTCTCGCGCTCCACAGCTGGGGGCGCTGGAAGGACATCCTGACACATGGACGCTTCAAGTGGCACCTGTCAGAGCACGACATGGAGCTACTGTGCCGGGCCCTACTGGTCTACTGTGTGCGTCACTACAAGGGTGACGACCAGATCAAGAGCTTCATCTGGGACCTGATCACGCCCACCAAGGACGGTCATGACCAGGCGCTGGTCAACCACTCCGGTGAGGAAGGAACTAGCCCGAAGTGTGGGGACCGATGGACAGGCTTAGCATGTTCTTTTTTTGTTAATGTATTGTGTATTTTGAGTAGGGTTGAAATATACTGGGAAAAGTTTGCACTGCAATATTTGATTGCAGTAATTGCAGTAATACACAATATTTAGGAGTTGAAAAGTTAACTATGTAGCCAAATAGAACTTACTACCTACCACCAGTCTGTCAGATAAGTTGGTGGTGTTGCCATGAGTTGTGCCAAAAGACATTAAAATTACCAGTTAAACTGGTTTGAACCCGACAGACTATCACGATCCTTGCGATGTGACAGTTGCACATGCTTGAAATGTCATGTCGACATTAACGTTGCACATTGTGCAAGCTTCGGGGTAGCACAACGGCGCAGTGGGTAGCACTGTCACCGCACACCGCCACTTTGTGTGTGTGGAGTTCACCGTGCATGTTCACCTTGTGCGTGCGTGGCTTTTCAGCACATCCTCCGGTTTCCTCCCACTGTTCGAAAAACATGCAACTTAACTAAAGTGGAATGTCTAAATTGACTGTATGCGTGACTGAATGCGCCCCCTGCCCCTGTCAGATTAATTGGTAGAATTTGGTACATTTACTTGATTATCGATATGATTGATTATTTAAATCGGTTAAATGCTAAAACATGCTTAAATCTGCTAAATGGGCCCTTTTTAATAATTATTTTACGATTTAAAGTGGAGTGGTCAGTATCTTCTATGGGTGAGGACAAAAAATGTAATGTGTTGTTGCATGAAGGTTCATGGCAGGATTTACTCGTGGCCTTGGTGAGAGAGAACCTCAGTGATATCTACTGATCTCCCCCCCCAGGCCTGTCTGCTCCTGTGCCCCGGGGCAGGAAGGGCAAGAAGCTGAAGAACCAGCTCTGCCAACCTGAGCTGAAGAATGCAGACTGGCTGGCAACCTGCAACCCCGAGGTGGTCCTTCAGGACGAGAGCTACAAGAAGCACCTGAAGCAGCACTGCAACAAGTGAGAACTCAGCTGGAGGGGGGGGGGGGATTACTGGGATAGGTGATAGCAAACTTATATTTGCTCAAAACAAAGAACTCAATTTAACTTTTGAATATATGCAACTTAAGGGTAAGTCAACAAACACTAACAAGAGCTTCTGCTTTTCCCCCAAAATTTACTGATCATGTTGGATGGCTGGGTGAACACAGCTTCCGTTCTCAAATCTCTCCTCAGGGGCACCCCAGCCATTCCATGTATTCGCTACATTTCAGCCACAGTTAACTTAACCAAATTAAAGAAGTGAATGACATATTGATTAGCTGCATGAGTTGTGGCAGCGGTCAAGTGAAAAAACACATGGGTGTATTGGATGATTGCTGCAAATACTGGGGTGATATGATGGGAGGTTTTGATATGGGTAAGCTGACACACTTAACAGACGTAATATCGTACGCAAGGGTCATGTAAGTGTCATTTTCCTTGACTGTCTCAGACCTTTGAACTGTACTGTATGTGTTTATGTCTTTTTAGCTGCTGTAGTTAATGTTAGAGTTTTAAAGGATTGCAGAGCTGTTAACAGCCTGAGGCCTGTTCTCTGTGCAGGGTGCTCCTCAGGGTTCGCATGCTGTACTATCTGAAGGTGGAGGTCCTTGGAGAAGCCGCTGCCCTGGCCATGGAGGGCACCCCCGCTAGGTATCTAGGAACGCCTGCCCCCGTTTACTTACCCCTGTACGAGGACACGCACAGACAGGCATATGGGTAGTGGCCTAGCGGGTAATAATGTGGCCTTCGTAACCTGGCAGGCGCTAGTTTTAGTCCTGGTTTTTAAATCCAGGTAAGACAGGGTACTAGGACACTATGTGAAAATAATTCACTGTGCAAATGGTTTAAAATAATCTGTGGATCCTAATAAATAGCTGCTGAATCATTTTCTGTGCACAATGTTTCTGTACCTACACGCTCAGCCTAGAGCACAGAGAGGAACAGAGTGGGCCTATCCTGTGTGTGCGCTGGGGCGGACATATTGGTTGCTGTTGTAATTATTATTATGATTTCCCCACAGGAAATTAGAAGTCGCCCTGCCTGACATTGACTACGTGGAGATCCCAGCTGGCTGGTGGGATGCAGAAGCGGACAAGTCACTCCTGATCGGCGTGCACAAGCACGGTAACAGACAGCGCCCCCTCTGGCCGGGATGGCTGACGGACCGTGGGCATGGGACCGAGTGTGACACAGGATATGGTGGAGCTCTATGTGCAGCTCTTCTTTTTTCAGGTGGCAGTTTAAGGGGAAGCTTGTCTATTATCAGGAAGAAATAAAGAAATTCCTTAATAATGATTTTAGTTAATCCTTTTGGGGGTATACCCTGCCTTGAACCCGGTGCTACCCTATGTTGCTCTAGGCTACCCTGTGCTGCTTTTTGCTGCCCATGAACCTGACCAGTATAAGCACTTTGAAGCTGGATAGGCAGGCAGTTTTAGTCTTGGATCCATTTTTGTAATACAAAATTCCTTACAGTCAGGACTATGTTTGGGGCAGGGTGATTTTTCATTTTTTTTTATTTAAATTTTTTTTTTAATAACTACAAGAATTTTTGTGAAACTGGACTGGAAACATCACAGGCTGGAATACTTCCAGAGAAAAACGTGTCAGGTGTCAAGGCATCGTTAATCAAACACAGAGAAATGTCTTATCTTCGCAGATCCCTTTGTGACAGAACAAAGGGCTTCCTCTCAGTGGGAGCTACCGGTAGCAGGGTTACCTTTAAAGACGGGCAGTCATAAATGTAGTGCGGATAAACGGAAGGGGGGGGGGGGGGGATTTCAGTAGGGGTATTCAGTATTTCAGAGGGGCGCCGAGACACGTGCTTATAATGTAAACGCACCTCTGTCACAGAGGAAGCAGCGTTCGTTTGTGGAGGCAGCAAGGAGTGTGAGTACATCTTATTTCCAAGACTGTGGGTCCCAGGGGCAAACATTTGGCTATTTCTGCACAGCTGGCAATCGGGGAATGTACCTCTTTTAATGTAAAGCTTTCTGGGAGTTTGTTTATTAGTAGTGTATATGCAGATAGTGGATTCTGCCAACCTCAGCTAAAATAAAACTAGCATCTGTGTCCCTATGTCTACCCCCCCTTCTTTTTTCACATGTGGGGGCTCAGGCTACGAGCGCTACAACGCCATGCGTGCCGACCTGGACCTGTGTTTCCTGGAGCGCGTGGGCATGCCAGATGTGACAGCGCTGTCGGCTGAGCAGAGCGGGGGAGAGGCCCTGGCCGACGTCACTGATAGGCAAGTGCATCCTGGGATTCCTGCATAGTCATATGTATTCAGATTGTGGGGGGTTTTGTAAATGAATCATAACCTGTTAATGCTGACTCTGGGAAAATTACCACAGCAATTTGTAAAACAGGCTGATGTCATACATTTCATTACTAGCTAATTCCATCACTTAGCCTTTGTCTTCTCCTTAGGGGGCATTGCGTCTGTTATAAAATGTCCCAAACGGCTGAATGAATGCGAGGTTGATTCTGATCTTTGGACGCGGATGTCCGCTGTCTGTCTCGCAGCGTCTGCAAGAGTGACGAGGTCAAAGACGATTCCGAGGGAAAACCGGAGGTTTCTGGGGAGAACGAACAGCCTGAGGCAAGGCGGCCGCGACCTGGTGTCAGAGCAGTCCACTAATCAGCTTTGTGTCCACAGCTTTTGGGCTGATCTGTGTTGGACCAATTCTGTCCTCACATGCCGGGCTCTTAGCTGTGTTTTGTTCATTCACAACATGGTTTCTGGAGAATTAAAAGATGAGCGGGCGCTGAACTACTTTGTGTTTTGGGGTTCATTGCTGGAAATTTTGCATTAATTAATAACGACTGTCTAGGGCTGCACGATATCACATCAATTATCTGCTCTTCATATTGCCAGTATTAATCTCTATAAATTTGACACGTCCTTATCTTTAATTAACGTGTCCGACTTTAAACTACGAAAGTACTGCCACACCACAAACATCGTTTTACCTTGTTTATCCACAATATATCTACTTTTAAAAAATGTTGTGGCTGTTTGACCTGTCCTGCTATTCACTGCCACTTCAGGGCTCATCGCATCTCCTTAATATTTTAGGGGTACTACTGATTTGCTTATGAAACTGTGGGCATAAGTAAATGCCCATATCGTATCGAAAAGCTGGCGTTCGGAAACATTTTTACACCTGTTACCTAAAGCGCTGGTTATTATTGCCATTATATCCCGATGCGATATCGTGCAGTGAGACCTTGGTCTCCAGTCAGTCAGCCTTTAATCTTCCACCCATGTATAATCGTGTCACAGGAAAAGGACACTAATGTCCCCTTCCACCTGTGTTCTTAAAATGTGTGGCAGAGAGATATAGGTTTTGGGTTAATACATTATTCTGCTTTTACCCTAAAGGAAGATGCAATATCCTTTAATGAAATTCTGGAGAAAGGTGAAAGCACTGTTCCAGGTAATCTTCAGTTTGCTTACTGCTTTGCATGAACTTGACCACAAATCTTTGTTATTCAGGGGTGGGTGTTTGGAAAGGCGATACAGTCATTTAATTCGGTTTCTCTCGAGTTGTTAGAGAGGGTGTGATTCATGTATTAGATGACTGTTCTAGTCATCTGTGCGGCCTTCAGATCCTTACCCTCCTGTGTTTGGCTGCTCTCCCCCCATAGCAGTGACCGTCTCAGAGAATGTTGATCAGGGGCGGGCCTTGTGGCCAGCCGGCTCCGCCCTCACCGCTCGCCTGCGGCGGCTCATCACTGCGTACCAGCGCTTTACCCGCCGTGAGCCAATGCGGCACGACTTCCTGGTGCCGGAGGGGACAGGGCCAATGGCATGGCAGTTTGGTGAGGAGTTCCGCCGGAGGGTGACTGAGCCTGACCCCCTCTTCCTGGAGTGGCAACAAAGGTTAGTGGCCGTAGAGATGGACTCTATGCTAATATATCCATCCATCCGTCCATCCATGCATCCATCCATTTTCTGAAATCGCTTCTAGGGGTTGTGGGGTGGGTCTGGAGCCTATCCTGGAGGCTGCAGGCGCAAGGCATGGAATATCCCAGGATGAGGCACCAACGCATGACAGGGCATATTCACACACATCATACAGCATCAATGTATTAGCAGAGCTACCTTTTGCCAGTTCTGTTTTTATGTACGTAACACATCTTGTCCTTCATGCGGGCATTATAAACAGGGAAGGGGAGTGGTTTACCTTAGGGAGGACAGTGGCTGGATAAACAGTACAGTCGTGTACTCTATCCTGATCACTTTGTGGGATTACAGGTAGTAGCCTGGAGAACTGGGAGGAGCTCAGTGTGCTAGTGTACAACCCAAAAACAGACCTCTCATGCGATGGCTGGAGACGTCCTGTAGCTAAGGGCTCAAGTTCCTGGCCTGAGTGGTGGGGGAGGGTCTACATTGTAAGGGTAGTTTGACTGAGCTGGGCAGTCAAATCTAAATGAGGAATTCCTTAGTGTCCATAGGATTGATGTTAAAAAGTGTGTGTGTGTGTGTGTGTGTTTTATTTAGAACATAGAAAGCTACTCCGGCCGCACAGCAGCATAGCCTGCATACTCCCGGCATCCTCGTTCTTTGTACTTTTGTATATACCCTTAAAATGATGTTGAATAACAACTTACGAACACTTCAAGTTACGAACGGCCGTTTGGAACGTATCTCATGCGTAAGTAGAGGAGCGTCTGTATATGTATTCCATCTGCGTTTTTTAAATGGGCTGTTTAGCATCGGAGTTCAGGCCACAGCAGATGAACAAGTAACATAAATACCTGGGCACAGGTATGGTGTGAGTAGACATTTGGCGGGTGTTCTGAATGTAGGAACATACATTACACGTGTTATGTTTGGCGATGGGACTGGAGTAGGGCTGCAGTTCATCGTTTCAGGGCTGCATGTTGTATCACGCACATGTGCAATGATCCCATGGTGTTTGTCGGCACTGCTTTCTGTCTGACTCGTGGCAACACCAGAAACTTACTATTGGTGCATAATAGGAAGTTCTATTTGGCTGTTTGAGCACTAGAGCTCGATCCCTGCCATGTAGGTGTTGCCATGGCAGGAATGGTTAAACATGTTACCATCTCTATAACTAGCAGCAGTGAATCGTAAATATTTAGGTCTATGGACATGGTCAAACTTGATGACTTATCACTGGTTCAGAAACGCAAGGTTACAAATGGAATTTGCTTTGTGACCCGGTCTGGCTGGGATTTGGGATGAGTTTCTAAGTGGTGTGGATCCACAGCAAATTGTGGGTACCATGTGGAACTTACTCCCACAGTTTGGTAAGCAGATTAGTAGTACGCCTAAACCTTGCGTTTCACTTCAACATTAAATCCCTAGATAAGTAAATGCAAGTTGGGCTGCATGTTTTTGTGTTTTTTTTTTTTTCCCTCTCCATAGCATTTTGCAGGTAAGGTTTAGCACTGCTCTTGTGGAAGTCAAATGACAGAGTGTGTATGAGCTGAGATATAAGCCCCATGTTAGCTGTCAGAAGTGTCGCACACATGAGTTTAACAGGCAGTACTGACAAATGGACATAAATTCACGAGTGAAAATATGCAACGTTGTGAACTGTCTTAGTGAATAATTTGGTGTAGTTGAGAGATTCTGTCTGCGGGGCTCATGTTTATACTGTCACTTTGATATATTATGCAGATATCCACTGTTTGAATTGAATAATAAAAGTTACAAAACCTAGAATTAAATATTCAATTTGAATCCATGGCAGCTGCCGATTGTTTTGCTCTCGGGCCCAATAAATAACTGTTAAGTCGTAGAAGATTAAACATTTATGCATTAGAACAGCTCTGAGCTTATAATCCCAGAATGCATAGCAAGGTGTGTTCCAGTACTTCCTGCCAATATCATCGAGGAAGACGCCTGTGTAAAGATGTGAAAGGACTCAGTGCTGGCCTTAGCGCATTTTAATTGCAGCTGTGAAATATGTTTACTTGCATTAAGTGCTTAAGGATCTCATGTTAATAATTGGCTCGATGTGCAGTGACTGTATTAATGGGTGTCATATATCTGGCAATGGCAGGAAAACGTGTAAATATTTGCTGTGAAAGTGTTGGGAGTGGGTTAGTAAGGTAGTCATTAAAAACACCGCAAGTCATTTGTGAGCTCTGCTGTTGTACCCTTGAGCCAGGAACTTAATCCCAATTGCTACAGCACAAATATCCAGCTGTAGAATTATACATATCAGCTAAAGCAATAAAGTGCTGTTTTGATGATGAGGATGATGCCGAAGGTAATGGTGAATATGGCAGTCGATGCATGTACGCATGCGTGCTAAAGGGGAGAAATTTATCCTTTCAATTTATTTTTCATGATGCTGCTGCTCTGAAGCTGGATAGCGAAGCCTCTGAATAATCATCGATTCTCTATAAGAATGGGGGAGGGGCAGGAATGTTGGGGAGGTGGAGGGAAAAAAATCTATTTTCCTCAGCAAAACCTTACTTTTTACCAAATGATTATCTGTAATGGGGGAATTAAAGTTATAAAATAAGGCAAGTCTACAAAAGCTGAGGTTATCTTTCAGTGGGGACAGCCTGTCTTTCTTTTAACAATTTACAATGCTTCAGTAGAGAAACTGTGAGAATGCTTCCCTTAGCCTGAGGTTTAACACGCCTGCATGCCCTCCCCGGTCAGGTGGACGCGCCGCGAGCAGGCCGATTTCTACCGCACCGTGTCCTCCTTTGGCGTTGTCTACGACCCAGAGAAGAAGGCCTTCGACTGGACGCAGTTCCGCTGCTTCGCGCGGCTGGAGCGGAAGACTGACGAGAGCCTGGAAAGATACTTCTGCAGCTTCGTCTCCATGTGCCGCACAGCGTGCCGCCTGCCTCCGCGCAAGGACGAGGGTAAGCCGCTGCAGGGCGGGAGCTTAAGCGCGGCTATGCTCCAGTTGCCCAAGTGCATTTTGGGTTATTTCTTGTTTCGTAGCTGTTTTTTACCCCGATAAAAGCTAAATCTGATTTCCTCTGTTCGGTCAAGTCTTCCTCATTTGGATCAGATCCTTCTCCTCTGTGGTTTGGTTCTGTCTGGTGTGCCAATGCAGGTCAGTAATTAGGTTTTACCTGGGCTCTCTGTCCCAGGGCCCGTGGACCCAACGCTGTTTGTGGAGCCCATCACGGAGGAGCGGGCCGCCCGCACACTGTACCGCATTGAGCTGCTGCGCAAGGTGCGGGAACAGGTGCTGCGGCACCCGTTGCTGGGGCCGCGGCTACAGCTGTGCCAGCCCAGCCTATACCTCCCCGTGTGGTGGGAATGTGGCAAGCACGACGGTGACCTGCTGGTGGGAGTGGCCAAACACGGCCTCAGCCGCACCGACTACTACATCCTCAACGACCCACAGCTGTCCTTCCTGGATGCGCACCGCAATTACGTGCAGAAGGAGAGCCGCAGGTACACCACGGCTGGCGTGCCCCCAAACCCACACCCCCAGCACCCACATCCCTGCTGCCCCTATGATGCGGGTCTTAGTCGCTGCCATTCCCCCCAGTCGGCAGAGTTCCATGTAGGCCCTGCCCACCACAGCCACGCACACATCCATGGCCATGGGATCCACCATGTCCCCGAGGCGGTGGGCCCGGACAGTGTGGGGTCGCTGGGCGTGGGTTCAGCGGGCAGGGAGAGCTTCCTGGACTGCCCCCCACTGGACGAATCACTGGACCTGACCTCCCTCCAGCATGACGGGCTAGCGTCAGACTCGTTGCACGGTAAACCCACGAAAGAGGCACTCAATGGCTTCCCGTTCAACTCGGCCACGGCCGGACACAGCATGCTGAACCCTTACGGTGGCCAGGCCGACACGGATCCCATCCCAGGCAAGCTGCGCAGCGATGTGCTGGTGGGGGCACCGTGCCCCTGCGAGGAGACAGGCCTCATCGCCCCCTCGGTCCAGCTAGATGACCTGCAGGCACCTTGGGACAGCGAGGACCACGGAGGCACAGCTGACATGTTTGATGAGTCTGACACCATCCTGGGGCCTCCATCCCTGGAGACCGAATTCTTGGATTCGGGGCAGCCAGGCGAGAGCAGGGGGGACGGGGGGCTGGCCGACTGCCTCGGCATGCCGGGCTCCGACTCGCAGGGCACTACTGTGGAGCCACTGCAGCCCAGCTTCCTGCTCTTCAAGGACCTGTCGGACTCCGGGCCGGTGTCCGGGTCTGATTACGTGGCCCCTCCCGCATCCCTATCCGGCGTGAGCCTCCACCCCCGCGGGCCGGGCGACGAGCCAGAGGAAAAGCTCAGCGACTCGGACGTCACCCGCAGTGTCCCGAGCCCGGGTGATGGGGTGGAGAGCGTGACCTTTGAACTCGACAAGGAGGAGCTTTCACGTGACAGCCAGAGCCTGCTGGGTCCAGAACCGGGCCTGGAGCAGGAAAAGGACCAGGATCAGGATGAGAATCATGAGGAAGATCAAGGCCTGGAACAGGAGCTGGATCAAGGGCAGGAACACAGCCAAGGGGCCTCACTGGAGCCCGTGGAGGGGCGGTGTGACACAGGGGACGAGAGCACGCTGGGCGGCCATGCGTTCCCCTCTGGCGAGTCCACATCCCCCTCTCTGTCTGCTCCCTCCCCCTCTCTGGCCGTGCCTCCGGCTGACGCCCCCGTGGTCTCACAGTTCAAATCTGAGTTCCCCCTGGAGACCCTGGAGCCAGACAGCACCATGCCCTCCCCTAGACTGGAGCAGACCAGCATGCTGGAGGTGAAGGATGACATCAAAGAGGAGAGACCCAAAACCCCAGGTACGGTACCTTCCAAAGCTTCCAGCCAGCTCATCCTTGGTGGTTATGATCCAGGTCACAGAGGTTATATTAACCTAAAGGCGCATAACCCGACATTCGGCTCAGCATCACTGTGGGCAGACGGGTTGCCGTCAGTACATTTGTGAATGTGAGTTACAGACGTTGTATAATCAGCACCAGCGTTAGCACTGCAGTAATGCCAGTATGCCTCCCTCTTCCCCATCAGCTTTGCTGGAGGAGTCCCGCTTTGCAGCTGCCACCCAGTCTGTGTGCGAGATGCCGGACAGCCTGACGGAAGTGCGGGAGCCGACTATCGCCCAGCTCCTACAGGAGAAAGCCCTTTATTCCTTCTCTGATTGGCCCAAGGTGCCGTTTCCCCTCCCTCCAGGCCGCATCGTGCTGTCAATGTGCTACCTACTCAAAGGGCTTTATATTGATCTTTTAGTAGTTTTTAACGGGTTTGTTGTGCGCCATTACTAATTTTTTCACCATACCTCTTTGTGAATGGTTCATGATTACGGAAATGGCGTGTCAAAATTTGGTGTGTTTGTAAAATATAGACTCGCGACTTGCACTGTTAGAGTAGCCATTAAGATGATTTTAGTGGCACTCCCTCAATGCTTTATGAAGCTTTTGCTTGTGCTTCTCTCTGGCAGGATCGAGTGATTATCAACCGCATCGACAGCATTTGTCACGCCATCTTGAAAGGGAAGTGGCCCACCTCTGGCCAGCAGTATGAGTCTCCTAGCTGTGTGCCCAACAGCGCCGCCCACAGGGCTGCCTACATCCCTGCAAGGGTGCAGCCGCCTCAGAACCTCGGCTATAACATCTCCGCTCCTGTGTCCCACCTCCCCAAGGTGACAACGCCGCATGGCCACTATGCGCCACTCAGTCGCTAAGACGTCATGTATTCTAATTGGCCAACATATATGATGTTTATCACCTGCTTTGTTTGCCATGCGTAAATGATTTTATTATGCTGAATATCACTCTGATTGTACTGAGCAACCAACTGAGCAATCTGGTAAAGTTTGCATGGTTTAAATCATTTACATAATTAAAAAGAGAGCAGGCTAAGCTTCCATGCCTGTGATCGGAAGGTTGCTGGTCAAATGTCCTTTGGCTATTGAGCAAAGCCCTTAGCCCCAGGCTCCAGGGGCACTCCTTGCTGGCTGACCCTGTACAGTGATGACCCCCCGCCCCCCCCAAGCTCTGTCTCTGTGTCTCATGGAGAGCAAGATGGGGTTGGTTTCCCATGGAGATTAATAAAGTATCACCTGCTCTGTTCTATTCCATTCTATTTTAGGTATTAGTTATGACAGGATCTTGTTCAGGTGGCTGGTTTCATTACGGTTTCTTCTGACTAGCCGTAGCGGCCGTAAGGATGATGCATCCCATGTGCGGCGAGGCCAACGTCACACCCTGGTGTCTTTCAGGAGAGCTTGGTGGGTGTTCCGTTCCTGGCTGACCTGAAGCGGGGCCGCCGGGTGTTTGAGTACGAGGCCGAGGTACCTGGGAAGTCCTGCCCGCCAGTGGAGAAGATCCCGGTGGGCTTGGCTCACCGGGCTGGGGCGCTGCTCCTGAATGGCTGGCAGGAGGCGGCCATGGACCTGTCCAAGGCTGGAGAGCTGGGCATGGGAGGGGAGCCAGCGGCGGTGGGCCATGCCGGCCCTCACAAGCTGCCCCCGCTAGGCCCGCTGCAGAGCTCGCGCGGCCTGGACATGGCCAGCATCCTGCAAGCTGGCCTCATCCACCCAGTTACGGGGCAGATCGTCAACGGCAACCTGAGGCGGGATGACGCTGCCATGCGCAGGAGACGGGGTCGCCGGAGAAACGTGGAGGGGCCCGAAGTGGATTTCCCCAAGAACAGAGAGCTGCACACACCTGACCCGCAGGTACTCCTCCCTGCACGTCAAATGGCTTTTAATCAAAATTATAGGGAGTTTTTGATCACTCTGTACTTTTTTTTTTTTTTTTTTTTTATGTAACAGATGCTTTTATCCTAAGCAGCATACCTTTTTCAGAAAGCAGTGTCAGCCAGTCCCTGTTGCATCTGGGGTTGAGGGCTCAGGGGCCCAACAGGGGCCCAACAGAGCCGCCCCTGGGATTTCAGATCACAGATACAGCACTATTACCCACTGAGCCACATACTGCTGAATGCCCAGCTGAGATGACTGACTGGGTTGTTCACCTGAGGCTGTTGACATGGTGCCTTACAGAGCGGACCGGATGCCATCAGCCAGTCTACAGTGTCGTCATCGTCCTCCTCCACTCCACCAGAGCGGCCCCCTGTGGCCCCCCAGCCTGAGGGCCTGGTACTGGACCGGGAGGCAGCCAACAAGGGGCTCCTAGAGTGGCTGCGGCAGAACCCCAACTACACCATGGAGCTGTCGCCCTTCAGTCCGGTAAGCATCGCTGGAGAGGCTTCTCTGCAGGGTGTTCGGCCCAGGTACCTGTGCCTTTTGGTTCCGGTGTCCCTCTGTGACCTTTGGCCCCCTCCCACTTTCAGCCCCAAAATGTAGGCATCCTCCACGGCTTCGTGGAACGACCCAAGCAAAGACGACATCGCTGCAAAGACCCTAGCAAGCTGGATGCTAGCGCACTGACCGGGGAGGAGCGGGTCCCCGTGGTTCACAAAGGCACCGGCCGCAGGGTAACGCCCATCCTCCCGCACCCACGCTTCCTGCTAGGCGCACAGCTCTGCTGCAAGCATAGGTGCCCTTCAAAAATAGACACACTGGTACCGACATGATGCGAGGGTCCCGGCCGTGATGGACCCAGGTGGTTTAAACTCCTGGCGGCTACCCAGTGCCGTGACTGTGGGATTCTGTTGCCTCTGTGAGTCACGGCTAAGTGGGAAGATGAGTAACGGATTCAGTCTGGAATTAGGCCTCTCCCCGCATACGCTG
This sequence comes from Mormyrops boulengeri, assembly GCA_026781065.1. Lineage (NCBI taxonomy): Eukaryota > Metazoa > Chordata > Actinopteri > Osteoglossiformes > Mormyridae > Mormyrops > Mormyrops boulengeri. The sequence continues at coordinate 595,342 of JAODLD010000136.1, forward strand.
TGCAGTGCCATGAGCCGCCAGCTGAGCTGTACAGCTGTGAGGCTCGACGAAATCGAACAGGCCACAAACACATTTTGCCATTTATTTAGATGACAAGTGTCAAGCATAGCACGGATCATTAATTATTAATCCTGAATGTCAGCCCCAAGGAGTGTGTGGGAATGAGGTCTTTACCTTACTGCCTATCAATAAGAAAAAACATCTTTTTTTTATATGTATCCCCTTCTATTAAACATAACAAACGAACTGCAAAGGAGCTAACTTACCACAGAGCACAAGACTGCGTAAATCAAAGTGAAACTTAAAGAAAACAAAACCTGAAATATCGAGCATCTCCTCTGCGGGACAGGGGGGAAGTGAGCATGGCATTTAGGGAAGGTGTCTTCCTACTACGGATTTTTTCCTTGCCACCGTTGCCTCTGGCTTGCTCACTGGGGGTTTTGGACAGGGTAATGTAAAGCACAATACAAAATTCAATTCAATCTCTGCAGAACAAGGGAACCATTGTGATGGGGGGGTGCTCGGCACGCTTCCTGGCTTTGGAAGCGGGGACTATCCCCATTCATCAGGTCCACCTGACTCTGCTTCACAGCACTTCCTGAGTATCCAGTAGTCTTGTTTTGCTCTGTGGTCAGTCACCAGACCCTGGTGTTAACGTCTGCGATGCACAGATATTTTTTTTGCTACTTTGTGGCCTACTGTCATATGAACATTCCTTACCCACAGCCCTTTTAAGTAACACCCCCCAGAATGAGGAGTGTGGTGTTCTGGGCCTGTAGCTTTCAGGCTTTTTTTTTTTTTTTTTACAGCCCCTTATCTCTGGGAATGCTGGGAGCCTTTGAAACATCCCAAGTGTAAATGAATCCTTTTTTCTGCACGGCGATGCTCAAGTTCTCTCGTGTGTCCCGCTGGTTGTTGAATTCTTTTGGCAGTCCCTGAACAATTGGGCACTTATTTAAATGTGGAGAACTCTGCCAGCTTTCTGTTCTTGGTGTCATTGTTGATAAGTGTTTGCACGTCCCTGAAGGGAGGGTGTGTGACAAAAGAAGTAAAAAATATAAAATGGAAGAACTTGAATTCCAGCTTCTAGGAAGAGAATCACTATGCAGTTATTGCAAGTTTCACGTTAAAGCCAAGCGTCGTTGTGTACTTGTAAAGGCTGCATTTCTTACAGATTTGCTGTGGATGAATTCCGTAACTGCTCTGCGGTTCAGTCCCGGTCCTTTTCAAAATCACATTCAGCTTATATCCGTTAATGGGCATTTTAATTTTCAGTCAACAGCTGAATGATTCAAAACCGTTGTCCCTTCAATATGAGTCTCACATTGGGTGGAAGGTGAACATTTTCTTTTAAAATAATGTGTTCTTAACATCTTAGAGAGAACCAGACATTTGTTGTCTATAACTGAAAAACAGTATCCTTGCCTCAGTAGTTTGATCTGAATCTGTATTTCCATGTATTACAGCTAGGGGGTGCTATGGCACCGGCGATAAAAGAGCTGTCTCGGTGGCTGGATGCTAATTCGGATTACTGTGTGGCCCCTGACTGGGCTGACATCGTGAAGCACTCGGTGAGTAGTTAGACTTTATATTATTATTTTTTTGTTTGTTTTCTTACCACCAGGTAGCCACTTTGAAGTATGAGTTGTCATTCTTTCCATGAGCAACAGAGGGCAGCCTGAATCCATGTTTTTTTTTCTTTTTTTTTTTTTTTTAAATTAAAGTCAATAGATACTACGTCATTTTCATATTATTTTTTTGAAAAAGATTTGCAGGGTACTTGGTTTTCTGTTCATGTCTTCCTGTAGCACAGTTAGCCTATGTAGTGTTAGTCATTCTGCTAGTGTTCCTGCTGCTGCTATGCTCAGTGTCTCTCCGCATATTTCAGGGCTTTCTCCCAGAGGGTAAGTTTACCCGCATACTGACGGAGCCGGTGTGTCGGGACCCCGGACCCCGTAAGCGGGGCAGGAGACCCCGCGGCGATATGTCGAAGGCGGGCATCCTGCTGTCGGACTCCCACTCTGGGATGGGCCCCCTCTTCATGAACGGGCTCATTGGGAACATGGACCTGATGAGCCTGCAGAACCTGCGGAACGTTCCAGGGATCCCGCTCAGTGGGCTGATGGGCTTCCCCCCCGGCTTCACAGCAGTGCCCGCTGGGGAGGACACAAAGAATGGCCTGAGCATGCTTCCCATGATGCTCCACGGCATGGCGGCAGTGCAGCCCCACGTATTTGGCGTGGGCGGACTCATGAGTCAGTCGGCTGCCACCGGCACCCCCGCACCCTCTGCGGCCGGGACTGCATCTGCCGCCGCCAGCCCAGCAAGCAGTTCTGACCTGGCCACACCTTGCCCCACCGGTGTAGAGACCGAGCCTCCTAGCATGCAGGGTGGCCCGGAGGACGGGAAGGAGGAGAAGCCCCCGGTGGAGGGCAAGGCTGATATGGCCTGTGGCCACAGGGAGCCCCCAGCCACCCCTGTGAGCAGCTCCGGCAGCCACCTGACCTTCAATCCTTTTCTGATCCCAGGGATGTCCCATGGACTGCTGTATCCACACATGTTCCTGCCCCACGGCGGCATCATGGCCCTGCAGGGCGTGGCCTGCGCCGATGGTGTGGGTAGCCCCAAGAGGAAGAAGAAAAAGGTGCGTGAGGAGGTGGCTGAGGACGCTGCAGGGAAAGGCAGCCCACAAACTGATGGTGTGGCCCTGAGAGGGCCGGCTCAAAGCCAGACTGAAGGCAGTGGTGGTGGCGGCAGCAGCGTGATCGTGGAGCCGCCTGGCGAGGTGGAGAGGCGGGAGGCAGATGAGCCCCGGCTCCACACAGACCAGGGTCCCCGCACACCTCCTGGGGAGGGAGTGCACCCGGGCACTGAGGAGACGGACACAGTGGCAGAGGACATGGAGAAGGCTGAGACGCGGGGGCAGGGAGAGGAGCCAGACGAGGAGGGACCGGGTGGGGGAGGAAAGTCACCCCTGCCCTCCTTCTGAACTGTAAAAGAGAATTACCCGTTTGTGGTGTGTAAGTCGACGGTGTTCATGTAAAGACCTTTCTTGTCCACTTTAATCATGTTTATAGATCTCTTGTCCAGTACCAAACCTCAGACGGTCACTAATCCACCCCCAACCCCGCCCCGGCACGCAAATGGCCGTCGTATCGCATGGGAGGCTCGTGACAGTCAGCCATTGATACAGAGGAGTTACCTCGTGTTCCTGCTTACCGTGGTGACAGTGACGGGGACGGGGCAGGGCTCTGGTTTGGTGGGCTTCCGGGTGTTTCTGCCATGCCGCCATTTGAAATCGCACTACAGATTTGGGAGAGGGGCACTTCGAACTCAGAGGCACCTATGCAGCACAGGCCTGGTACAGCGGAGTGGTAACGGGCTTACACAATCGCTCCCAGACTTTTTTTTTTTCTTTTTTTTTTTCTTTTTTTAAATGTAATCTCTTCTCTACCCCCACCCCCCATCCCTTCAAGCTCAAAACAGCTCAGACTAACACATTTCCTTTAAAAGCATCTGATATGTAATAAAGAAATTACTGAAGCAAGCACCCAAGAAAATTCAAAAAATAAGTAAAAAGTTCAAAATGCTGCTAAGAAGTTGTCTGAGGGCGGCTTTAGTTCATCCAAGGTTGGTCTGTTGTTTTTGCTGCTAAGACAGTTTTTTTTTAATCAAGAACTTTAGAGAAATAAATTATATATAAATATATATATATATATAATCTATATACATACGTACGTACATACATATGTAAAGAAAATAAGGAATCTTGTAATGCATCGTGTTGAAAACAGTGTATGTCCAAATTGCTTGCGTAAACAAATGGTTAAAGAACAAGCCGTGACTTTGCTCTTTATTATGTTTGGGGTTTTTTTGTATGCTCTTTAAAACGATTCAGTTTCAGTTATCGAAAGATGTTCTCATCTGGCGGGAGTCGTCGGCCTGGCATGCCTTGCCCTCCGGAGCTGAACCTTTCCCATTTGGACCCCAGTTCATCATCTCGCACAGGACCAGTGAGCCCGTGCCGTAGTGGACTCTGACAGGACAGGAGCCTCCTGAAGTAGGCGGAGGGGGGTGTGTGTGTGTGTTTGTGTGTGAGTGGTTGTTGGTGCCAGACGGGCCGGTCTGAGTATTTCACAATCTGCTCAGTTACTGGGATTTTCACGCACAACCATTT
>JAODLD010000136.1:599618-613513 GCA_026781065.1 Mormyrops boulengeri
GTGTGAGTTTGGAGGGGGGGGGGGGGAGGGTGTTTGTTTTATGTGCAGAAATGAAAATATGTCCATTCCCATCTGTCTGTTGACACTAAGGAGAGATGTTTGGGTTTGCTCTGGTTGAACTCTGTGGGGGAGTGCCTATTATAACGCTTTCGTCTGGTTTCCCCAATGCATTTTAGAATACTCTAGAATAGATATTAATAGAGATTTTCAAAATGTAAATTGATCTATATATTGTTTATTTGTTTACAAGCATGTCTTGTTTTTACTTAATTGAGTTTGTATTAAAAAACACGAAATTGCCAGTATTTCTGATAATTAAGCATACTCTAGAAGGACACACAAATCACCTTTTCTTCTAAAATTTCAAAACAGGGTGTTGAATTTGGCAACTTTCACCTTAAAAAAAAAAAAAAAAAAAAAATGTCCTTTTCAGTATGAAAATGTTTTTTGCAAAGTCCTGTTGGTGAATGTTTTACCTGTAAATGTAACAGTCTCAGCCATTTGAAGCATTTTATATATAAAAAAAATTGAATTTGATTTCCGCGTGTGTATGCGCGCATGCATGCGTGCGCATCAACACAGCGCCACCTGTGGAGAAAGGTTGTCGTAGTTCTGTATTTAGGACACCTGTCTTGCCCCTCTTCACCTATGTTGTTCGAGATGTTGTTGCCTTGTCACAGCTTGTGACATTATAATTTATTTGTTTTGCTTTTGCCAAACTTTCACCAAATATGACATTCTCTTTTTTATCCTTTTTTAAACTTAGGTCATTATATTAAAATTACAAATGCCTTATTTAGTGTTATATATAGATGTTTTTTTCTACATCTCCATATCAGAAAGTATATATCAAGGGTATGTAGTATAGAGCTTGATTCTATCAGAAAAAAGCGATTCACGCTGATGTGTACTAAATTTCCCATTGGTCGTGTGCACAATTCCCCATTAATCCCACCACAGTTACAAATCAATGTGGAAAGCGTTTGGTTTGACTTTTTTATTCAAACACAAAATGTTCGGCCAGATGTTGAGTTTAACATTTGTTTTTGATAAACGGGTTAAGCACAGATGGTAACCGGCATGTAAGTAGTTGAATATTTATTCGACTGGTGTCAGCGCTTCTGAGCGGCATGTTCCGCTGTTGATTGTGATGTTGACAATCGGCTAATTGGTCACGACCAATTGCTAAAATCACACGCAAACCTTAAAAGGTAAAGCTGCTCGTTTTGTAATTTTTTTTTTTTTTTTCTTTCTTTGTTCTAATGTCTCCGAAACACTCCGGTTGTGGCTGCGACTGTATTTGGTCATTTTGCTTTACTGGTGAATTGAAATAAAAACAAATGAAGGTGATCAATTGTAAAAGAGTGAATGCATTTCACGAGTGTTCTAGGTTTCACTTTGTAGATGGACATAGTGTTTAATTAAAAGGTCATCCTAATACAAACTGTTGCCTGTTGGAAATATTGTCTTGCAAAAAAATGTTTGATTATTCTTGTATCTTCGAATAAATGTGCCCCAGGCTATTGGGAAAACTGCCTGGTCACATGTAAAATCCAAGGTTACTTCATCCTCCCACCCGATGGATCATAAAACCGAAAGTCTTGTATGTAAAAGAGATGATACTTTGGAGCAGTATATGACTAATATTGTGAAGGTCAAAGAATATTTATTCATTTTTTTCTCGTCACCATTTGCTTTATGTATTTTCTTAAGTAATTTATCCAAAGACCAGGATGTTTTGGACTCATTTGTATTTCAGATGTATTTATTGTACACTTCTGTCTTATAACATTTTTTTCTCCCCTCTCTCATTTCTTTACTTGTACTCTGACTAATAAGGGTTCAGAAGGAATGCTTGCTGGTTCCTACGGCACGTTCTGGCTCTGACACTGTTTCCTGTTAAAAAAAATAATTAAAAAAAAAAAAATCATATTTATTTGCTTTTAATATTTTTGCTCCTGGTGGATGCAAGAATAGTTTAATTAGTTTGAGAAAAAAAAAAAAAACTTAAATGTACTGATAACATAAGTACCTGGCAAATAGGCCTATACCTCCCGAGGACACTGCCTAAGGCTTGCGCTTAAGGGCAGAGCTAAAATTGTTAAAATTACATTTTCACTTAGCTTCTTATTTTTTTCCAGGCCAAGAAGACTGAACTGTAGCTTCTGGTAATAGCTGTGCACCGCACACATGTACATCGCACACATGCGCTACAAAGTGTACTCGCAAGAAAGAATACAGGCCCTTAGCGTTCTGGGTTGAGCTCTGTCACTTACTGACACTATTGCACTTGGCTTTCCTGTGAGGATGCTTTGAAGCGTATCCATTTATGTCCATGCACCTGAACTCAAAGACCCCATCAGCGTGTTACTCGGGGTTGGGTGTCTAAATACATGTTCTGGGGTTTTTTTTTTTTTCCCCACAGCTGTTTGCCTTAGGAACATAGTTCTTTTGTTCAGATCATGCAAGGCCAGTGTTCCCCAGGTGGATGTACTGTAAGCTCTTAGTTTCATTCAACCAAGGGTACTGTATTTGGGATCATGTGCTACAATAATAATAAAATGTACTCTGTGTTGGTCTAAAATCGGCAGCAATGTTTTTTTCACGGCATTGTGGTTTTTATTTATTTTTGTTTTGTTGAATTAGCTCCTGTATTCCCATGTGGACCAATCACATAACTAAGAACATGGTATGTGATCTTTTATTGTGCAATAAAAGATGACCTTCAACTTTCAAAAGAGTGTATTGGGTTTTAAGTGTCATGAAGGGGGATGTAAAATACAAGTATTATATCGCGCACATTTCTTTATTATAGGGGGAATTTCTTATCCTGTGTGTTGTGAAAGCTCTCAAATTCGTATCACAGTTGAACACATCTTTGTTATGCAAGCTGTTTTTCCTGAATTCATTTGCATGGTCTTAACTGTTAATATAAAAATTTTACTTCAAAAGGGGCGGTAATATTAGTATCCCTGTAGCTGATATTGCTGAAATGGTTCATTGTTGGAAGGGGTCATGGAAGGAGTGCTGTGGCATCCCATCTAGTGTGTCCCTTGTCCAGGGATAAGCTCCAGTTTCAGAATGTGCTTGTACAAGAGAACTGCAGATGCATGGTAGATGTGTAGTGTCTACCGTTTTTCTTTTTCAGACTACAAATTGCTAATTCCAAAATGGTAATTATGGTACTTTCATTTTTTTTCTTTACTCTCTCCCCTGAAGAATATTGCAGTCACTGTGTTTAAAGTTCATAGTGCATTCTTCAAAAAAAGGGGGGGTGGGGGATAAAACCTGTGATCTTAGAAGCAGTTGCAGGGAGTCCATAGAGGCTTATTGTAAACTGAAGAAATTTCAGTTTAGTTACGTGACCACGCAGATCACGCATTAAGACACGGAGAAAACCCCTGACTTAAGATAGATTAGAATGGAAACCGCCGACTGTGCAGCCGTTGGTTTTAAAACCATTTTCGGATGATTGTTGCATTATGACTCCTCATGTCGTCAAAGTTTGGCTAAAATTTCAACAGTCGAGGATTGTGTGTTGTCCACTTCGTTATTTCAGTGAAGGGCTTTTCAATTTAACAAACTTTTCATGTTTTTCTAAACAGGCCTGTTTCGTTCACGTTTGCACCGAGATCTGCATCGGTAGAATTACAACAAAGATATCTAGTTTTTAAAGCACCGAAAAGGAATCTAGTGTCATTTGAAACGCTGAAGACAGGGGACGCACATACACTGTGTTCATGGGTTAAGCGTGCACACATCAACCTATCGTTAAAAGTACGGTTTACACTTGGACTAAGTGATATATACTATGTAACGGGTGAGTGTTTACGGATATCGATGGGGTATACACCATAGGGTACGCGTTCGGGCACGCCCAAAGGGGCGGTCCCGAGGGCACCACTCCCCACGTGCCATCTCTTCCTGTAACACTGTACTTTTTCGCGCCAATTTTGCCAGCAGTGGATTGTGGGATACTGGTGGACGACTGGATGACTGAAAATACTGCGGTCGCAGTGTAACGGCGTAGTTTTTTTCTTTTTGTTTCAATTTGAGAAAAAGGAATATTCCGATGCGAGAAAACGAGGTGGACTCCCTGTGTGGGAACGGGGAGGATAACACGGCCCGGGAAATCATGGAGGCGCTGTGCCAAGAGTTGAATATGGACGAGCAGACGGCGGACGAAGCTATGCAAAATTTCACTGCTGTCTGGGATACGTACACGCTGGAGGTGAGGGAAATTCAACATAAACTAGCGTCTTCGCCTCCTCTCTCGCGTTTATTGACGACAGAGTTGTTAAACCTCGGAAAGGTAGTTGTATCTTGGTGTTTGTGAAGTTGACAGTTTGTTCAGCTGAATATTTTAGCCGGGTAACTAACCCGAAGTCGGACTAGTCAACAACTTGGCTGCGCGTTTGTGTTTGAGCAGTGGTACGATACGTCGTTGAAGTTAAAATAACACAAAAACTGCGGCGTGATCCTGGTGCTGCAACAGGAATGTGGAATTTATTGACTTTCATAACTCGCCATATATTTTAAGTTTGGTTGGGCAAAATGATTCTGTGTTTAGCTTGCCTCGGTTTGTACTTTGCTGTCATTGGCCCAAATTTGGGTATTTTCCTTAAATCACATTTCCGCTCCATCTCTGGTTTGATCTGAGCTGAAATGAATGGAAATATCCTTTGCGGCTTGTCTTTTGCATTGAACTGGTGTTTTGCGAGTCCGTTAGATGACCATTATTTTGTGTGTTTTGCATTGTGTAGCGGCACTCGTTTACGTACAGTTTGGACAATTCGCCGTTAGGGTAATAACAGGATCAAGAAAATAAACTTAATACTATTACAACCTAACGAATTGGCGAAAAGCAAAAAGTACTTCTGGAAAACTGCAACAAATGGAACCAGGCAGGTAGCAGCACCGAACCTTGTTAGTGTATCATCTGGAGTTAGGTCGGATTTTTAAAACTCGACTCCAGTGCTAGGGATTGCACATGCGCAATTGGTCTGTGTGTGTTTACAGCTCCACGCGGCTAATCCCCCACCCCCGTCGGATGGGAATACGTCCATCATGAACATTTAATCATGGTACCTGGCGTTACCTTACATAAAATAAGGTGTACTACAGGAGAGGAGCAGCGTTATTTTACAGGATGGCTATTATAGCAGTGGGAGTACATTTATTAGTTCCTGTTATAATGAAACTGGGGGTTTGCTCAATTAATTTGTGCAGTGTCTAAATTTATTAGTAATTTATTTTCTGTACTCAAATGATGGCGACGTTGCATTTTTATATTTGTAACAGGTGAAAGCAACATAACTGTCATAAAACAGGGTTGTGCTGTTACTGTTTCATTTCTTACCATCACTGGATTCCCACGGATAATAAAATTAGTACAGCACCTGGCAATGAATAACAAATAATATAGAATAACGCTATATAGACATGACATGTATTTTACAGTATACATATAGTAGAGATGCAATGGAGGTAGAGCTTGGGGGCATAAAGTCTGTTTTTTGAAGAGCATAACTGCCTTTGGAAAAAATAACTGTCTCTGAAACGTGGGGACTGATCCCTTAAGGTCCTAACTGTCTGAGAAGGGGGAGGATGGAGAAAAATTGCTGTGCCGATGACTGGACCTGGTGTTTTTCTTTGGCAGTATATTAACTATGTGTCCTGGACTGTTCTGGGCTGTGCACTAATAATCCTCTTACTTGTCTCCATCATTCCAATGCCTGTCTTGCTTGTACCATTATGATGCAATGAGTTGTTTTGATTATCTTGCCCCCCCCCCCCCAAAGAAAAAAATCCAGCTCAACATCCATGCTACAGAACCTTGTAAGGTGCCAGAAATGTATATTTTATGGATATGGCAGCTCTGATTTAGGCAAAAACTTTGAGAAGACCAGTCCATTTGCGTTTTGGGTCACAGTGTGGTGCAGTATTGATGTGTCTTTGGTGCTGCTTCTCAGGGGGAGCTGGTCCACTGGCTTGCCTGTGCCCTCTATGCAGCCTGCCGCAAGGGCAGCACACCCACTGTGGGAAAGGGGGTGATGGAGGGAAACTGCGTGTCACTCACCAGAATCCTGCGGTGCTCCAAGCTTAGGTGAGGAGAGACTCCCAATTTGTCTGATTTTGGTTTGTTTTCCATTTACACTGTGTGCAGAATTATTAGGCTAGTGTGTGTTTTGCTTGTATCTTCTCTTCTGACCAACAATTTCACTCCAGATTAATCACAAATTAAGAATGGATAGTATAAAAATAGAGCATACTCAGTATTTGGTCTGAGTACTTTGGAGTAAAACATGAAACAGTAGATACTTCCCTGTGCAGAATGATTAAGCAAATCATTATTGCTATAGAAATGGGCCAAAAAAGGACCTTACAGAGAGTGGAAAAACAAAATAGTAAAGTGCCAGTCAGAGAGATACAAAACAATCGAAAACATTAAAAATTTTTACGTAAAGATCTACTTGCAATTTCTAGAAGATACTTTCTTCAAACACTGGTATAAGAAGTCACCTGCTTTCAAAAAGGTTATGATATTCATGCAAGACAATGCCCCTTCCCATACAACAAAGTATTCTATAGATTGGCCAAGAAAGGCTTGAAAGGTGAATTAATTATGACCTGACACCATTCATCACCTGAGTTATCCCCCAATGAGAACGACTGGGCCTTACTAAAGTGTGAGGTTTACAATGTTGGCAATACACTTTTCAGAGCAATGTCTGGGATCCTGCCCCAGCTGCTTCAGCTAATGTAGGAAGTAATCAAATCAAAATCCTGACTGGTTCAATGGACAGCATGCTCATGATGGTCATTGACAAGAAAGGTGGCTATACAGGACATTAAACTTGGTAAAGTGAACTGTACAGAATAGCTGATAGTTTGCTATTTTTTTCTGTTTATGGTGAAGAGAGAAATCCACTTAGTTTCCAAACACCTAATAATTGTGCACAACAAATTTTTTTTCTTCTCATTTTTTTTCTTTGTGACAGACTTATGTTTTCTCTCTAAAAGACTTACTTGGAGCAAAAGAACTTCTGAATTTGCTTTCAAGTGCCCAAATTTTGCTGAAAATTATTTCCAGGAATAGTACTTTCCTAATAATTCTCTAGACAGTATAGTTTAAGCAGACCTTTAGGTACTGGCTTGTTTTAATACCTTACTTGTTCTTCTCTTCCCCTCTTAAAATGGCAGTTTGATTCAGTTCTTCTGTAAGATGAAGAAGTGGTCGGACATGTCTAATTTGTCCCAGGACTTCCGAGATAAGGTTGGGCACTTGGAGAGAAATTTTGAAGTGACAACGGTGATCTTTAGGAAGTTTGAACCCATCTTCATGAGCATGTTCCAGAATCCTCAGGGGGAACCTACTCGACATCCTAGGAGCAGAAAGCACAGGTACTGTATCAAACCTCCAAATCTAATCAGTAGCCTAGGAACTCGGCACTGTTGTCCTTTTCAGTTTCATTAATATAAGGAGCAGTTCAGTAATTGATTTTAATCCCCCCCCCTTTTTTCTTAAGGCGGCTGCCCTGTCACATAAGTGATGTCTTCAAATTTTGCTGGACTCTCTTTGTGTATACAAAAGGTAGGGCTTCCCACTAAAAAATTGTCGTTAGCAAAATATGTGTTTACTCATTAGTGGTCAATCCTGTTTATAGGCTTTTGAGTGGCCGATGCAAAACCTTTTTTATTTGTGGGGGGGTGTCTGATATTATGCCATTTTTAGTAGAAAAGTAACAAAACAACGGCTTAACTTTACTTATTTAACATTAGCCTTCGCGGACAACTTACTCTGCAAAGAGCAAGTTGAGGGAGGCGTAAAAGACAATTTCCCTACGGGGATTAATAAAGTATCAATAATTATTATTATTATTATTATTAATAGCTTTCAAAAATGAAATTTTAACTCTCTACATATTCATCACATGTTGAACAAGGGCATGCGGCATTTTAAAAGACCACATTCAGTTGATTCAATTTCTGACAAAAGTAACAAAATGTGTTTCAAAACGGATCATTTTGGCTTTGTGTCAGTGTTATTCATGATGTGGAACTGATACAGGCAATGGGAATTTAGGATCTTACCTTTGGCTGCACTATAGGTTCACCGCTGTAGGTTCTGATAAATCACACTTGCAGCAACTGATGAAGCGAGTGCTCCGTGTGGCTGCTTGTCAATCTCACACAGCCACAGGCCGCCATCACAATATCAGCCACGTGGTCTGATTAACTGGCCGATGCCAATTGCCATAAAATGCTTAAAAGTCGGCTGCCCCGACCCCTCTCCCGTCGACCTCTAGTACTAATGGTAACATTTACTGTACATTTTAGTTAATGTGGTTGGTGGTTCAGTAACTTCACACTGCAGAAATTGACTTTTGACGCGACTACACAGGAAATTTCCGCATGATTGGCGAAGACCTCGTGAACTCGTATCACCTCCTCCTCTGCTGCCTGGATTTGGTATTTGCTAATGCACTTCTGTGTGCCAACAGAAAAGACCTCATCAATCCATCCTTCAAGGGTAACGGCCCAGTCTGTCATGATTCGGGGGTTTGCTTTCCTTGGGTGGTTTTAAAAGCTAGTGCTTTATGTTGATGGTGTGTGTTTTTTGTGCAGGTCTGCCTTGCCCTAAGAATCAGGACTACCTTAGCCCTGTTTATACCCCGCCAGAGCAGCCCCCATGCATGCTGGAAAAGTTGTGTGAACTGCATGATGGGCTAGTTCTAGAGGCCAAGGGGATTAAGGAGCACTATTTCAAACCCTACATTAAAAAACTGTTCGAGAGACAGGTACTGTCCCTTCTGAGGTTGCCCTTGCAATCTGTAAGTTTGTCCTGCAACTTGCTGAAATTAATTAATTTGAGTTTCGTCCATCTTATAACAACTTGTCCAGGCCTTGGGGGCTGGTGTCTCCCCAGACAGTTAAAGGCACTACGCAGGAGTAGTTTGAACAAGGTGCCGTCTCAGGCAGTTTATAGATGCCGTTTAGTCTAACTACATGTCTTTGGGAACTTGCCCGATGTGGGTAGAACATGCAAACTCCACATAGAGTCTACAGTCTTCAGACCAAGTCCTCTCCTTGGGCTTGAACCAGCCACCTTTGGGTTGACAATCTGGTAGATCAACCATGAGGCCGTTATGCTTTCTGTGGGGCCACTGGGTCACACGGAACCCTACGTTTAAAATCCCTTCTGTTTTACCGTATGTAGTCTTACCGGAAGTGAAGACGGCTACTTTGTCACATCATTATAGGTGGCTCAGGCCATAATGTATTTTTTTTCATTCTAGATTTTGAAAGGGAATGAACTGTTGCTCACTGAACTTCTGGACACCCCTAACTTCATAGATAATAAGTAAGCGATGACCACCCCGTTCTCCTCCTCTTCCTTCTCTTTGTCTGCTCTGTCTTTACATTTGGTACTCTCTGGTCTCTTATAATGAAATTGCTGGACAAAATCCACCAATGGTGTGGCATACTTAAAGACTAATGGAACAATTGACCTTTTTATCATTCTTTGTCGTCTTGTTGGCGACTTGCACTAGCTTTTAGATTATTTGAAGGTCTTTATCTCCAGTTTTTAAGCTCTTAGTCCCTTTAGCCACTTAAATCTTTCTCCCCTCTCTGTGTTTGTGTTCCCAGTCATCCTACAATGAGCTCTACTAATTGCAAACTCTTATTCTGATTCTGATCGCCAACTTGTTTGCCTTCTCCCCCAGCAAGGCTGTTAACCGAGAGTATGAGGAGTATGTGCTGACGGGCGGGGATTTCGATGAGCGCGTGTTCTTGGGTGCGGACGCTGATGAGGAGATCGGCACACCCCGCAAGGCCACGGCGTCTGAGCTTCCTGAGGGACAGCTGTCCTGCCGCCTGCAGATGGAGTGCAACTTGCAGCAGCACTTTGAGAAGGTGCAGCTTGAGCTATGGCTGCAGGGTGGGCTTTATATCCAGTGATGACGCGCAAAGGGTCACGTTTACTTTTCCCCATGCAGACGCGCTCGTTCGCACCCTCTACCCCCCTGACCGGCCGGGGATACCTGAAGGAAAAAGACATCCTGGTGACGCCAGTATCCTCGGCCACGCAGAGTGTCAGTCGGCTACAGAGCATGGTGTCTGGACTGCGCAATGCCCCCAGTGAGGCCCTGTTGCAGATCTTCAAGTGAGTAGGACAGCCTGGAAGTTCAGGCATGCTCCCTGCTGTCCATGGCCTGGCCCTCTCCAGTCGTCCTGTACTACAAGCTTACCAAAAGGCATCAGAAGTGCCACCCTCAGGACTCTTTCCCTTCATGCTGCTCGGCATTTTACTCGCCACCTGTATTTATTTCCAGGTCGTGCTCTCGAGATCCCACGGACGCTATTCTGGAGCGGGTGAAGTCCCTGGGGGAGACGTTCCGGGAACACTACACCAAGGACACGGAGGAGCTCCCGGGATCTCACATGGGTGAGGGGGGGTGGTGTATTGCATGGCTTCGTTACCTCATAGTGACATGAGTGACATGAGATGCTGCGGAAGCTGTTGCTTATGGGCAAACTTTTGGATGTATCTCCTGACCATGTTGGTACCGTGTCAGATTTCGCAGAGAAGAGGTTCAAGCTGGCCGAAATCCTGTATTACAAGGTACTGGAGAACGTTATGGTCCAGGAGCTCCGCCGGCTGCAGGGCAAAGACATGGCAGTAAGTAAATTCCCCAGCAGCTGGTGGCTGGTGCTGGTTGTCTAGCTACCATGTTGCCTGACATTAAAGGTGTTTAAAACACCAATTCAGGCCGCCCTCCTCCTAAGCAGTTTTTTTTAATCTGGCCTGTATTTTGTTCTGCCTAGGGTTGTTTTTTTAAATACATCTTCACTTTACACAGTGCAGCAGTTTCAGGAATGATCTTCAGCGTTAACATAGTTTCAGATAAGCACACCCTCCTGGCTCAGAATTAAATCTGCGTGGTTTCTCCCATTTGGAAACACCCATTGTAAAGAATGTATTGCTATCATGAATTATCTTGAGACATTTTGACTGGTAAGAGGGAATGCAAATCATGGAAGAATACTGTGGATTGTAAACATAGCAAACAAACGCCTCGCGTAACTGTAGCTGCCTTGGTTATGGCAGTCAGTGTTGTTTCTGTTCCACCTGGGTGTCTAGTTCCTGAACAGCCCCAAGTAGCAAGTTCTGGTTTGAATAATATCCCTGACAGGAAAGTAATCTTTAGCTCCATCTGTAGCAATCTGACATCTTTGTGGGCTGCTTTAATAGATTTTCCTTTGTGTTATGCTTTGCTCATTTTTGGGATTGATGTTCTTGTGCTCCCCTGATACTTTCCGTCACAGGTTCTGCTGGAGCAGGACATCTTTCACCGCTCTCTAATGGCCTGCTGCCTGGAGGTCGTTCTCTTTTCCTACAGCTCGCAACACACCTTCCCCTGGGTGATAGAGGTCTTCAGGCTGCGGCCCTTCTACTTCTACAAGGTATGTGGACGCCATTGTGACCTGTGCCCCAGCAAAGCGCTTTCTTCCAACTCCATCCTGAATCTTCCCCCGTCCTATCCAAGGTGATCGAGGTGTTCATCCGTTCAGAGGAGGGCCTTTCGCGGGACACGGTGAAGCACCTGAACAGCATCGAGGAGCAGGTCCTGGAGTGCCGAGCCTGGGCCCGTGATTCCGCACTGTGGGAGGCGCTGGATGCGGCGCACATGAAGGTCCCTACAGTGGAGGAGGTAAGAATAACTCCAAAAGGGCTCCTTGGGGAAGTACCTGCTGTGAAAGAGCTGAGACCCATCTGGGAGGAGGACACTATCTGCCTGGGGAGCGATTTGTGTTTTCCCTGTCATGGAAGGAGGCTGCTGTCATATTTATCATTTGATTTTTAGTTTTTAAGTCATGACTTGGTCCCGGTGCATGTATGTATTTTGGGTTTAGTTGTGTGTAGAGGCAGTGAATTTTTAATAAAACAGTACAATGAAATATGAATGATCAGCCTTATTAAGCATTGAGTGGCATATGGTGGCTGCTGACGTTACATTTCAGACACACATGGGGTTCTGCTGCCATTGTTCTCTCGAATTTCAGTCAGCAGGTCATTGTCATAAGCCCTCCCTCCGCAGGTGAATTTCCCTAGCAGCTTTGAGACGGGGGGCTGCAGTGGTCCTGCACACCTGCCCCTGGTGGCACTCTCCCCAATCGTGCACCCTCGGATCAGGGAGGTGAGGACCGGCCTGGGCGGAAGTGGAAGTGCCCGCAAAGGTGAGGTTCCCCGTGAGCTCACTTCCTGTTATATCGCCACTTCCACATGAAATCTCTTCATAATACATAGTCACTGCCAGAATCCGTATTGTAGGAAATGACTGTGTTTTAATTTTATATAATTTGTCTTATTTAGCAGATGCGTATAACAAGTTAAACTATTCATGCCGTGGTTATTTTATAATTGGCTGTTTTTCTTTCATTCTGTACAGAATCTTTTCGTTTTACATGCTGACTGAAAAGTAGTTATTCTGCTCATGTAAGAGGCATTTGAAAAATAATTGAAGTTAATCGTTTCATTAGTCACTGGAGGAGTAGACATCAATTACAGTTGTATTTTAAGCAGACTTGGAGCTTTAAGGATTATGCAGTTACTTTGGTTCGCACTGTGCAGTATAAAGTTGAAAGCTTCCTGAATGTCTTGTGACAGTGAGGAAATACAAATGTTATTTCAGTGTAAACTTGATTTTCTGTGATTTATCCTCTTCACTGTGAGTTCTGGCATGGGCCGCAGTGTTTTTGAATCTGAGGGTGCTGGGCATGTTGGAATTCAGTGTGCAGGGTAGTCTTTATCTGGGACTTGAGAGCCCCCCCGCCCCCTCCATGTCTGACAAATACTCTTCCCCCCCCCAACCGCAGATGTGCCACCTTCCCCCATCTCGCTTCACGACCGGTACAGCTCCCCCATGGCCGGCAGTGCTAAGAGGCGTCTGTTTGGAGACGACGTGTCATCGGGCCAGCCAGGATCGCCCACCAAGCGGGTCCCCCTGCTCCCCGGTGGCGTGCTAAAGATCATCCCCACGTCCCCCTGTGCCGCCGAGGCCGTGCCCGGCTCCCCGGCACGCACCGTTATCACCATGTCTGCCTCCTCCAATGTACAGCAGCTTGGCATACCCATGCAAGGTACCCCCGTATGACTGTTAATCAGTGTTCTAGTTTTTTTAATTTGTTTTTATCTTTATATTGATTACATTTTTCATTTGAAAGTTTCACAAGTTTCAAGTCAAGTTTAGTCTTATCTGTGGTTTTATTAGTTTTTATTAGCAATGCTTTACTAGTTACATTGTGGCCAGATAAAGAAAAAAAATGCCTAAATAAAATAAAAAAAAAAAAAACTGCCATTGGCTAGTATTTGACATCTTTTCTTTAATTTCAATTTTGGAAGCAGTATTTGTTGTTTTTGTTTAGTTGTAGGTTATTTCATTTTTTTTTTCTTTTTGGCTAACGCTAATGACCCTGGAGCTAAACTGATGTAAGCTTTTAATAGCTATAAACACCTCTGTAGTTTCATTAACTGTCTTGCCTGCAAAAGCTCAAATTCTTCTGTGCCTCTGAAATCTTAGTGTATTTTAGCATGGTTTATACCGCAGACTTTTATCTCCTCCTAGGGGTATGGTTGCCAGCCCCAGAGACTCTTAATCCTCATTAACGCCCTTTATGCTCAGGCATGAAGAGCGACATCGGGGGAATCACCATCATCCAGGTGCAACCCAGCGAATCCGTGCCCCTTACGGCTCAGGTTCTGCTCACTGCCTCCCCAGGCCGGCCTGGCCTTGGCGCCGTGCCCACAGATGCCCAGAGCACCCACAAGCCCCGGCGAACTGGCTCACTGGCACTGTTCTTCCGCAAGGTGTGGTGGGTGGTGGGTGGGG
>JAODLD010000136.1:623827-633888 GCA_026781065.1 Mormyrops boulengeri
TCGCTGTAGTAGGGAGTCCTTCACGCACATTTATTACAATCCAATCACCTGAACCCCCCCCCCCCCCGAAGTTTCCCCCCTTCAGAACCGATTACCTGTAAAATATTTGGTTAAACTCTTTTTCTTTTATTTTTATACAGTGAGGAATGGTTACTGAGCAGAAAATGATGCCCTAGTGGTTGCCACTGCCCCCCCATAACTGACAGCTTTGGTTAGCACGATAGACAGGCCATGAAAGTTGTCTGTGTGTGTGTGTGTCTGTGTGTCTGTGTGTGTGTGTCTGTGCGTGTGCTGAGGGGGCCCTCTCATTAGTCACTGGCTGTCATATAGTACATAATCAACTGTGCTCTGTAGCTTCATAAGAAGTTGAGGAGTGGGATGTTCCACAGATCAATGACGAGTCGTTCTGTTTGAAGACGCCCCTCCACCTCTTCTTCTAATATCTAAAGGAATTAATGTTCATATATCGCACATTGCTGTTCACAGCTTATTGGTTTATGACAACAGTTATGAAAACATTAGTAAACATTTTCCCAATAGCCAATAGTAATAGCCAATTCTGTAAGTAGGTACAGTATATGGGCTATGGATTATCCACGTATAGCATACGTATGGGTACGTGATATTACAATCGATCTCCCATTGGGAGATGCCTTTATGGAGCAGGTAAGACATCTCAAAAGGAGAGGGTTTTGACAATCTGTTGTGGTAATGCCAAGTAATCCTAATAAGACTTTTCACAGCTGTTGCTATTTGCATTTAGATTAAGTAAATTTAAGGCTTCTGTAACGTGCCCCTGGCCCGTCCTTGTCACATTACAGTACCCTCATCCATGTGCTCGAAGAAAGCCATTTACATAAGTCCTTGAATGACAGTCGCCATTCTCAGTGGTGTTCACACTCATCTCCGAGGTTGGCCGTGTGTTGCCCGCCATCCATTGCCTCACTTTCGAGGGATTGCCTGCTGTTAATGCGCCCTTTTTTTAATGGCCAGCATGCTTCTAAGGGTAAAGTTAGGCATCCCTTCAAAGTACCTCACAGGTGATTTAGTTTCAATGGCTTTACTGCTTTGTAGTACTACTTATGGTTTGCTAATTTGAAGCACGTCAAGTTAAGCAGCTAAGCTCCAGGCATGACATGGCCTGCTCATGCTTACTAGCACTCACACTCTTACCTTGTTGTTTTTTTCATTGTGCTTTTCCCCTTGAGGAGGACTCCACGTTCACAGGACACATTCTAACCCATATTACTGCCGTTCATACTTGAGATTGCTCCTCGCTAATCTGAATGAATGAAGTTTATTTTCTTTATCTCTTATGTTCTACTGAGCTACGCAGAACACCATCTGCCTTCTGAAATTTCACCTCAATACATCTTTGTCAGAAATTCAAAGAGCAGTTGCGCAACGTATTATTATTTATTTATTTATTTTTACAATTTCTTCATTTTAATTTCTTTAAAAACCATCTTATAGGTTGTGTGATACAGGTGGCATTTCAGAAACCACATTTCTCTTGTTTCCTGTTTTTGTTTCCTTTGATCTGAAACACTCTCAATCAAGTTTCTGACATTCTCGCACAGAATAATGTTTTGAATTCTCATCAGTCCAGTTTTAAAGTTGGGTACTCCACTAAGATTGCTTTCCTGATTGTGGACAAGCTGCAATCTGCAGGAGCTGCATTTAGGTCATCTGTTCTCAATTTGATGGACCAATCTGCAACCTTTAACACGGTGAACTACCACAACCCCTATGTCCACCTTCTCTCCACTTGGCATCAAGCAGATTGCTCTAAGATGCTTTGACTTATAGTCTTCTAAGTATCTTGGGGAGCAGAGGTATCAAGTAACAACTGGGGTGCTTCAAGGTTTAGCCCTTGGCTTCCTCCTTTTCTCCCAGTACCTTACCTGTCAAGGTCCAATCGTCCAGTCACAGATTTCTCCTACCACTCCTACACAAATGACTTTCCCTCCAGAGGATGCCACAATCTAGGCTTGGATTTCTCTGTGTCTCACCTCACCAGCAGCCTAAATTAGGGATCACCAACTCCAACTGAACCAAGAACACCAAGCTTCTTGTCTTACCAGCCAATCCAACCATTTGACACTCCATCACTATCCAGCTTGATCATTGACATTGACAATGTTTCTAGGAAGCTAAAAGTAATGTAAGACAGTCAGTTATCCTTTGCTATCCACTTTGCAGTTATTTATCAGTCTTGCAGATTTGCTTTATATAAGATCAGGATGATTAGGCTTTATCAGAATACACAGCTCAACTTTTTGTCTGGGCATTACATTACTGTTGTTCTTTACGGACTGTGCTACCAGCATGTGAAACCACTGCAGATGATTTAAAATGCAGCCCCACATTTGGTATTCAATCAACCAGAACACGTTCATGTTACACCTCTCCAGTCCTTCTAATGGTAAATTAAGTGTTTTGATTTTGACTAGCCTTTCTGACGTTGGATTCTGATGATTTTTGTATAGCTTTTGCTCTACTGCAAACACTCGTTACTGGTTACTCATTGGAAGTTTAGTCTTACAGTCCCTAAGCTGGCTCCTTGACAGTTATAGGCTTGTGATCTAGATCTGCCTCACATGTACATCACTTTGAAAGAACTGATCTACCAAATAAATGAATGTACAGTAAATGTAAAATTCGGCTGGTGCACAGCTTTGGTGAGGAGGCTAACTCTGATGCTGATGGCGTTCTTAGCTAATGAAGTTTTATAGCACTAAGGATCCATCAGAAGCACGGCCTTCATCGTCGCAGATGCCTGAGCATGTCGCAGCTTAAAATTTGGATCCAGACTCGATTCATTCTTATCCAGGTTTATTCTTTATTCCAAACCTGACTTTACCCAATCCATCATTAACTCTCCAATGCAGATTGACTCTTTTTCATGAAAATCTGACCTTCTCCGGCTCCAGACCTGACCCTTTCAAAGACATCTTAGGCTTTATCTGACTGTTTTTATTCCTGTTGTGGACTTCTTATAGACATATTTTCCATGAGCATCCTTGCCCCACACTGCGCTTGCTGGCATGTTTCTGCCTATGATATGTAGAAGGAGAACTCAAGCGTTGCATCACTCGAAACAGTTGAGCTTTGTAGCCCGTGGTTCCATTAATAATCATGTTTATCAGTTCAGATCGATCGTCACGCAGAAGCTGAAATAGATGGACAAGTCTCTTTTCTGTGTTATCTGAAGTCTTGGGCAGTATGAAGCTCGATTTACAGCCATTGCTTTTAATTAATAAGTACCCAAAGCTGAATTTGAAATATTACAAATAATATTGTGCTTTTCCAGGCTGGATAAATTCATTCTCTGATCCGCTGATTATCGTAAAGAAAGTGAAGATGCTGAGAATTACGGTGGCTTTCGGCAAGGGAAGAATGCGTGGGCAGGAACACCGGTCTCAGAGCAGACTGCGTTCTTTTCTGACCGAGCATCCGCTTGTCCCAAGGTAAACCCTGTGGGGGAGGGAGGTTGGAGGAAGGGCAATTAATTCAGTCGCAAGCATTCACAACTGTATAGGACTCAGGGCAGTGGCCAGGCCTTCTGAACGATGTCCAGTGTCCATGTGCTATTTTTAAAGATGGTGCCTTGTGATTACCTTGTGATGGTGACAAGTATGAGTTAGTATAGTTAGATTCTGGAATTCATTTAAATTTGGAAAACTATGAAATATATTTAACATTTTGATATTTTTACAGCATATGTCACTGTGCAGGGAGTTAAAAATGCTTTTTAAATGATTGAGTAAAAAAAAAATGTGGTAATTCCACACTTGGCCACAAGAGGCCTTACCAAACATTGGGGCATTTAATTAAATGGAGTATTTGTGGTGGTTTAATTAAGGAAAAGTCATCATTAATTAATTTCCAAAAGATAAATGTGGCGAAAATTCATTTTCCTGCAGAATTAGATTCTGTAGTATCCTCGGGGGGCACAGAGGGGAGGAGAAAAGTGACAAGCAGTCACTGTCTTTTAAATGCCAGGGGGAGTAACACGGCTACATGGTTAGCTTTCCAAAAATCCCATTACTGACAAAGTCTAAAATCATTTATTTCAGTCATCTCCCTGTATTATTCAACTTTTAATCCTCCTCTGATCCATTATTGCCATTTACACCCCTATCCGTCATGGCCGGGAAACTGTAGGGCGAAGGAAGTACGGAAACAGCCGTGCCTGTTTATCCGAAAGCTCACGTTTGTGCTCTCAGCTCTCCATGACATATCGGGCTGCTATGGAGCAGTTTCACGGCTTTGCTTAAAAACTACACCTCATAGGGGCCATGGGGGGGCTCAGCGGGTTCGGACATTGTGCCTGTGATCAGAAGGTCGCTGGTTCAAATCACAGAGTCAGAAGAGTGATTTCAGCATCGAGCACTTGAACAAGGCCCTTAACCCCCAACTGCTCCAGGGTCTGTCTGGCGCTGATTTCAATTATGCGTCACTTTGGATAAAAGCATCTGCTAAATCGATAAATTGTAATTGGGTCGTGGCATTCCTCATGGAATCGACTCTGATGCTATTTTTCACCAAGGCCATCATCAGCCCTGGTCCTGTAATGCTGCTGCTCACTCCTCTCGATCCACGGCATTGAAATGCAGGGCTGTATGTTGGGGGGAGAATGTGTGAGGGGGCGGGTGCGGGGGTGGGTAGTGGCAGGAGATGGACTGCCTGACGCAGACATTTTAATCAGGGAGCGCTTGATACAAATCTGTAAATAAATAAAAAATGGTGGATGGATGTCCCTCTTTTCTAAAGCAAGGCTGCTGGGCACTGGGGCACTGGCGTCCAGTCGTCGGTCAAACGTGGTACTGTAGCCTGAGCATCCCTGATGGGAGGGGGCACATGATGGTCAGCACCCCCAAGGGGAGGGGCCAAATGATGTTGAGCACCCCCAAGGGGAGGGGGTAAATGATGGTGAACACCCCCGACAGGAGGGGCCAAATGATGGTGAGCACCCTCGAGGGGAGCAAGTGACAACCCCACCCCCCAAATATTTTTTGTGCAATTCTCGCTTTATATTCACAATTAACAACAATGTTAGTTAGTAAGCTATCAATGTCATCGTTAAACTTAGTGATATAAAGTAATCCATACAAACAAGCATCATGAATGCAAATGTTACCTATTACAAACTTCAATACTAGTTTCATAAAATATTTTTTCATTGATCAATTAGATGTGAAACTGTCAGCGGACAGAGGAGACTGGGCATATTTATAGTATAATGGTATATTTATAGTATACTTACAGTAAATAGTCACAAACATCTAAAAGTGGACATACAGAGTTTTCATCAGACAGCGACAAGGCGAAACCTGCAAATCAAGCTATAAATGAAGCTGGACAATAAATTTGAATTTAAGAAGAAGTTTAACTTGATGTCCTCATTTCCTATGGGAACGGCCAAAACTCCTCAGGGCACTGTAGGTCAAATGTGAGAATGCTATCCATTCTGTCTCGATCGCATTCCATACAACTTGCAAATTGCCTGCTGGTGACCCTCCATTCTCGATGCAGCAGAAGCAGCCGCCTGCTTGGATTGAAATCCGGCTGACTCAGTAGGCCAGCCTCGGCGAAGTGAACTCGCTGCCTGCATTCTGTAGCCTCATGGCACGGAATGCTATCCCACTGAACAATGCCATTCGCTTGTGGAAATGGCGCCGCTGTGAAGGAGTGTGCCCAGCTGCTGATGGTGCTTAGATGTCCAGAGGCGTTTGCACATCAAGGGGTTCAGACACAAAGCGTCCGCTGCTCTGCTAACATGCACGGTCCACAAACGGCAGGATGCATCTGCGGACCCATGCGGTTTGGATTATATCCTGCTTCTGCCCGGTGGCATGAAACAGCAGGAAGCCAGATTCACCACACCAACCTGTGTTTCTCCAGTCCTCTTAATTCACTGCAACCTCATACCCCTTTTTTTTAATCAACAAGAGTATAGCAGCTGTCAGATACAATATTTAACACATTTTGATAGAATGTTACCTGTTTTCCTCAATCCATGACAGAAGGCTTTGTAACACAATGGAAGGTTAATCAACCTGGGATTTCTTTAAGCTAGCCAGCTTGACCAACCCAACCTTCCCAGTACAGGTTAGCTGCAATAATAGGGGTGGTTAACAACCTTCTCAATGACCGTGATTATCTAGATTTGACTGCATTCACTTGAAACAGGACAGTCACTGGCATATCAGCTGAAGAAATGGGAGCTACAGAGCTCACAGCAGAAGAGCAAATAATCATCGCAAACAGAAGAATTTAAATGGATCCTCACTGGAAAAAGTGACACAGAGAAGCATTGCTAAAAAATCGCTGACCGCATATTTCCATGGCTTTCGGCGTGGGAGGAGACACTGTGAGGCATCTTTACAAAAGGAGTCCAGAGACTGAAATAGAATTTAAAAAGCTACAAAACACAAAAATTAAACTAGAAATTGAAAAACTTGAACACGATAAACAGGCATAGCATTTACAATCGCTTGCCATTGTGTAACCTGCATATTGAAGGAATTTGCATACTGAAAAAGATTAATGATATTTTCTTTTTCAGAAAAGACAAAATGCAGAGCTCTGGAAAATGTGAAGGGAATAAATTAAATGGTTTAATTAAAAAAAATCCGGTTTGGGGGAGGGTCATTAACTAAAAAACTACTCTGTAATGGAGTGTCTGGTATCTCTGCCACTAGGGGGTGTCTATGCTAATCAGGTCCACAACACCAGCATTGGACAGGAAGTGATGTTCTCCTGTGGGGAGAATCCTGAGTAAATAAAAGCAGCTGAATCTTCAAAATGTCAAAGGTCATTCCTACAGTATTCTGACCAATGTTTTTGCAAGTGCAGCATTGAAATGAGTCTGAGGTCCAGGTTGGGGATTGGATTAGGAGGTGTGGCTGACGGGCAATACCTTCTGTCCCCAGCTATGAATGTGTCCTGAAAAAGAATCGTAAACCAAGAACATGCGGTAGGCAGTTGTAGGGGAAAGTTGTGATAGATTATTATTATGCTTAAAAGCTCCTGTATCCAGCTGTAGGGCATTACACAATGCAGCCTCCTTGGAAATTATGAGCTATGGACAAACACAGGCCATTTGACATCATTATTCAGCTCTGATGGTCACAGGGCATCTCTGTTAAAAATACATATTATTGACTGACTGACTGACGGACGGACGGACGGACTGACGGACTGATACTTTATTAATGCCCAGTGTGGAATTTCTGGTTTCCCATTAGAATGTAACCATGCATAACCCAAGTTCATCCCGTATCCTACACAAATATATTCTGTTCCAAAATGGAATGTTTATTTTTAACACTGATTCTGTGGACAGACATCCTGATCACATAGTCAGCCTCATGTTCTCCCGAAGATGCCCTGATTGCTATCTGTGTACTGTGAATTGCAGAGGTTGCTCTGGGGAAACCTCCCGGGTCCATATACATGACTGAAGATCATGTCAATGAATATGAGGTGTGCATAAGTGATGAATGCAAGATTAGAACATCGGGGTTATTTTATAGGCTTCTCCACTATTCCTTAAAAGCCGTCTTTGACTGAATGCACAGGCAAGTGGCTGGAACAACAACAAAGGTACTCGGGAGATTTTTGAGGGCGATTTATACCTTGTGAATCTCCTGGCATAATGTATTCTCTCTTAGGTCTTTCAGCATCCGTGACAGAATACAAGTGCCCATTCCAGGATACGGCAAAGCAATGCATGCAGCTCCAGTGTGTTGCACTGTGAACATAAGGACAGAGTAGCCTGCAGAAAAATATGAGGGAACTCTATGCCCTGTGCCAGGCCCCTGCAGGCAAACTTCACTGCCCAGTTTCACTTAGTCTCAGAAGATGGCACCCTAATGTTGCCTAATGGGTTGACCAGCACTATAACTCTATAACTCTTGTAAAGATATTCATCAGGAAAGGATAATGGATTATGCATGTTCCTTCAAAGGCATTGTCTGGTAACACACCACACACATGGGATCCTCAAGAAAAGTTAATAGCCATGTTTTCTTGGTATCTGATTAGATGAAAGCTTGATTTTATATACACATATGTTTTAACCAGTTACTTTTCAACAAAACGTGCTGTGGAGTGGGAACGTTTCTCTGTAGAGTCTTTGGCCTTATCCAGCTAAAATGTTAGCTATGCTGCTGATGTCGTTGACTTAAACCCAAAGGCAGCCTGCTAATCCATTAATGTATCTTTGTGATTCCGGCCCGAGCTGTGGCAGCTAATGGGTCCTGCAAAGCATTTGTCAGCTTCTCTGTCGCATCCGGCACTATGTCAGCCAATCGTAGCCTGTCTGCGTCAGTTTCACCTGGCAGCTGCAGCAAGGTTGCCGTTCCTGAAACCAAATGACCGTGTATCTCTGTGATGTTCACGGGACACCTGTCCACCCTGAACATGTGACTCAGGGACTGGAGTACGGTGTGCCTAATACAGTGGCTACTCAGATTAAATGAACAAGCCCAGCCATACCTATACAGTATAGAGTATACACATTATCACTGTCCCACTATTCATGAAGTTACTGACAATCTTAGCAGAATTTTTATGGTGTGTAAAATAATAAGCAACAATAATCATTTTCTAAAATAAATCATACACACAAAATGAATAGTTGCATATGTACAGCTCCGTACCATCCATGCTTTCCACAGATGTTAATGCATTTGACCTCAATACACTTTAATTCTACTTTACTCTGAGTATCTGTGTTTATTCAGATAAATATCTAGAGCTCTTCGATTTTTTAGTGTCTGTTTCACTATCCAAAGCTGTACTTTCTGTTTCTAGTTCAGAATCATCCATCCATCCATCCATCCTTGTCATGGTTGAAAATAATTTCAAGTAGTTTATCTTTAAAATACTTTAAGATGAATAAAAAGTTTAGACAGTAAAAAATCGAGACATCAGTGAACCACATAACAAGAAATCAATGCTTAAGACTGAAACATATCAAGAAAAATCTCAAAAGAATAATCAGGAAGGCGCATGAAAACTGTGACCAATGTATGCCTTGCAGTGATGGTGTTTTTCTTCGAGAGATAGGAGAGGAACTACAGATATCATCACAGGTTCATACACTTAATTAGACTGACTGATTCCCGCCTCCGTACTCAAGCTATGCTCATACACAGTGAGAAGCTTTGCAGAAAAGCCAATTATGAAACAGCTCTTACTTATAAGATTTGACGTTAATTAAAAAAAAAAGTTTATTGAAAGTGACATATCACAGGTTGTGCACCTTCTACAAACAATGTGTCAGAATAGTGTATTAATGATAGTATCTGCTATAAATAACATCACATAATTAGCATTTTATATCTGTGTGCATGTATATAAGTATATATGCATGTGTTATACCATTAAAACAGGAACAGCCATGTAATGGTAGGAATTTTCTTTTATTGCATTTCTTTATTTGGAACTGACAATACCTGCCATTTCGTTTGGGAAACCTAGGTTTTGTAATCATTCAAAATCAATGTTTATCAGATGAGCAATAAAATCAATCACATATAACTCCTTGTCCTAATTTCATGACTTCTGGGATCAAGTGCTGTACAGACAGATGGGGTTTTTAGTGTGGCCAGGTGGAAGTGACTCTGGAGTCCCGGGAGTGAACAAAAATGTGTTCCGGTTGTGCAGAGCTGCAGCGGGGAAACAGAAAGGAGGGTGATTTCCAGTCTGTCAGGCAGGACCCAAAGGAGATGCCGTTCAAGAGGTAAGACCGCCCTGTTCGCACAGTGCCCTGTGTACCAGTACCAAGCTTCTGGAATTGTACCTTTACTGAAATAATTTTTCCATGTGTTCTCCTTCATTATTTTCCATCAAGGAGTCGTGAAATAATGGGGAGTTTTTCAATGTGGAAGAAACATGAGACACCTGAGACTGTGCGACGATTTTGAACGTTTAGGAGCAGCGCTTGATTGATTTCTGAGGCTGTGCTTGTGTATGGTTGAAGGTTGATGAGTTATCAAGCTCTTTGCTGTCTGTAAATAAATAAGAACTGAGCCAGTGGAGGGAAAGTG
>JAODLD010000136.1:646848-675691 GCA_026781065.1 Mormyrops boulengeri
TTTGTACTCTCTCTTCCCCCCCCCCCCACATAATGATATAATCTAGTGCTGCAGTGTTACATAATCCCCTTCCCACGACTTGCCAGTCAGTCCTTGGACATCCTGAATGATGTGTCTGTCAGTGACTCCTTTTCAGGTCTAGACTCATCATAGTTATTCTTAGGTAAAACCCCGAGATACATGATTTTTTTTTCCGTCAACATTCACACTGTTTACTTTGCTGCATAATTTTGTTTTATCGTTCCTTACCTGAAGGCAAAAAAAAAATGAAAAGGCAAGTAATTGTCTTGCCAAATGAGGTGTGACAGCTGGAACAATTTATTACTAATTAATACTAAACCTTGTTTTTCAGTTCAAGAGTCAGTTCAACATCCTTCATGGTTTACAAAGAATCCCGTCTTACATTATTATTACTACTGTTGTTGCACAGAATATATTGATAACTGCATGTAGACCTTCCCAGAATGCCTGCCGATGGATTGTAAAGCAGGCCATGACAACAAAGCCCTTTCAAAGAGGTTCACAGCAGCCATTAAAATAGTCTACATTTCCATTTCACTGGCTTGCTAGTTCATAATGAGGTAACATTTTAAGTTAACCTTCGTGTGGCTGTAAGGATTACACCTACCACAAAAGAAAAGCAAATTGGCTCTTTATGTAAATCAGCTTAGTTTGTAAGAGTCACACCTTCATCACAATAAAGCCTTCTGGGGCAGCCAGCAGGTAAAATTTGTTCATAGAAGTGTGAGTATAGGCCTCACACTGAGTGATTTGACTGCTATATAAAATCATAGTTTGACATACATAGTAATTATACTGGGGAGAAATGGAACCAGGGATGCTCTGTGAGAGAAAGTACATCCAAGATCACTTCATATTGGCTGGGACCCCCCCTCCCCCCATGCCAGTTATTTACTCATACCATGGTGATGAGACTACATGCACTGATCGGATTTCTGATCTGTTTTTGTCCTTGGGGATGATAATATGCACCGTTGGAAAATAAAGAATTAAGAAAGGCTGGTCTAGTGCCCTTGAAGAGCATTAAGTCCTTCAGTTGGATGCTTAAACCATCCATTATTTTTTTATTAGGCATAAATTTTTGCACGGATTGTATTTTCTAACACTCATACATGAGTATGGTGTGATCTCTGAAGACGATAATATTATATATAGTTGTCGGTGGCTAGACTCATAGTAGGATGTCTTTATTTGGGGTATCCAATCATATTTAAAGGCGGCGCTGACATTATGTAGAGACAACCCTGAACACGGGGACACATTGACCTTTGTTCTTCTGCTTATTTTAACTAGCACAGGACAAATATTGATGTAAAACTGTGATATTTTAGTAATCCGTAATTAGACTGTAATTCCAATGAGCTTGATCACAGGCTGTTGAACTGAAACAGCACCATTAATGACCAGGGAAGGCAAGATAATGTTATTTAAATTTTTGATCCCATTTAATTCAGGCAGAAGATGAAAAAGAAAAAATAAATCCACTTTTCCCTCAGTTTAATCGAAAATGCATCCTAAGCAATATGGCGCAGAACAAATTTTGATAACCATATTAATTACTCTCTTGGTGTATATCTCACTTTTCGCAAAACAGATTTCACTCGGATGAACTCATGCAACTGGATAAGTTCAAATGGAAAACCGAATCATCACACCATCCATCACTGCGTTACTGTGGCCGAGAGAGACCTTTATTTCCCACTCCCACACATACGAAGCATTCGCCCAAGCGGGAAACAGCATCCTACATATAACCAATCTTCCACATAAAGAAATGTATCACTCTGCATTGTGCCGAATTAAGCATAATAGTATGTTAGCTAATAGGGAATCGTTCCTCACCTGATTTGAACTGGTTATAAGTTCCCTGAAAGAAAGTCGGAGCAAATTCATGATTAGCTCATCACTTAGAAAATACGCATCAGACTCCGAATGGAAGCAAATCTAAGACGTTTTCAGCAGTGGCTCCATAAAGGGGGGGGGGGTTAGGAAGATTCCAAGGGCCCTAAAGAATTTGGAATATAATTGGATTGGTCTGGTTGGGGGCTAAATATGATATGCTTTCATGGGCCCCAAAGTCTCTAGCAGTACCCCTGGATGTCAGGGACATCCAGATTGGACATGGAGGAGGACGACAAGCCTGGGAATCTGTAACGACCCACGGCAACTCGAGGGTCCCTCGCTGCATCAGAGAGGACAGACAACGGCTAGCTCGCTGCTGCTGCACATGGGCCATTTGTCAGCAATGCGTCCAGAGAAGCCGGGGAAGGGCTGGATGCTGGAACAGGTTCCCTGGAGGCGACAGCTGTCACTACTCATGCTGAAGTCTCACTCCCCGTGCTGGCTTAACACGACACAGCAAAACTGTATCATTTATGGAGATGCTTTTATATTAACAAGGGCACTATACAGTAAAACGCCCTGAGTGCACAAAATATATTTTATATATGGCTATGGGAACTGATGAGAAATGTTACCAATCATGAACAAGCAATGCAAAGCATTAATATTCTTCCATAATCAATCATATTCTTCCATAATCTGGGTTGTGGTGAGACGTTTAGGAAGCACAGGGCACCTTGGAAAGGAAGTCAGTCCATCACAGATCACACGTACACACACGTACTACGGGTAATTTAGAGACACATGTTCAGCAAATCATACGGCTTTGGACCACTGGAGGAGACAGGAGTAACCAGACGAAAGCAATGCAGCATGGGAAGGAGAAGGAAGAGCGAACATCTTAGAGCCTGATGTGGGATTTGACTGCAGGTCTGGTGTGTTGCCCTCATTCCTAAGAGCAGTCATGTTAAATCAGCAAGGGAAACAATAACCTTATGCGTATTAATAGAGTTTTTTAAAATAATTTTTACGTGCAGGAATATCACCATAGATCCTGTTTAGGTGAGCTTGAGCCCCCTATTTTTTCATTGCTCCTCCACCCTCGCCCCCCCTCCATTCCGTAAGTTTTATGGTGTGGACCCCCATGGCAAATTTAATGTCAGTGGACTCGGGTGGGTAGGGGGTCGTCCTGTAGAATCCCCCCTGGCCATCACTCCTAATTCCATATGCATGAGAGCAATACACACTGGTAATTATTACAGCTCCTTTGGTAGTTCACCCGTCTAAAATGTCAAAGCAACTACACAACTGAAACTTAAAAATCAATTTTCACAGCCATAGAATAAAGGGAGGAAGACATTATACAGAGGGGGGGAAAAACTCGCTGAAAATAAAAAAATAATTGTTTGCTTGTGCTAAATTTACATCTCTGAAGATTTGTTTGGGGTAATCTGGAGGCAGAAACATATTCATAATGTCACACCTTCAAAAGACATGTGGCCCCAGAAGGCCTTAATTGGCCAGGAGCCTCCATGGAATAGGTAATTTAGGTTCTTTGTTATTTTTTTTTCTAGAAACTTCTGGCTGACAATAAACTTTGCATTCTAATTTGACAATGATAGCAACAACTAAAAGACTCCTCACTGAGACTTCTGTCAATGGGACTGGCTAATGTACGGTATGTCAGCAGTTTCTCCTTGACTGAGGTCAGAGTACAAAGACGTTATCTCATCCTGACACAAACCCTTAAAAAAGCATTAATGGAATGACATGTTATGGTTATATTTTGTTAGCATTGTTACTCGATGCCCCTGTGACCCCAACCAGCAGATGGTGGTGGAAGTGGTATGTTACCCCCCAGTATATGTTCAGTTTAAAATGTTGCAGTATTTAAAGTTTTTTTTTTTACAGCTTTCAGGAGCCGTAGCCTATATTTGAAATGGCAATACCAGAGCTAAGGGTTAAGAAGATAATTCTTCTTTTTCATCTTGCAGAGTTTACTGAGTTTATATATAGAATTTCAGGAGACTGTTAAGAAATCCAGCCAAAGCACATAGTAAATCCAAGGACGGAGGGGAGGTAGAGGTGGCTACCCCCTGCTGGCTGCCAGTGGAGCTCCTTAAGCGCTGCCCTGCACGTGACCCCGGCAAACTATTGCATCTCTTCATTTTGGATTTGTCCCCATGGAATTCAGGAGGAAGAAACCAGCATTTTTTGGAACTGTATCCACCATATGTTAATTCCTAATTACTTAATTTATTAAATATGGTACGTAATCATTGCATTTTACTTGCAAATTAGGATGATTGTTATACTTCACGCTCCAGTTTTGAAAAGGAAATGAGAAAACAGAGAAATCAGTAAACCGTATCTAATTTCGTTATTAAATAGACTTAATTCCTTAAGGTTATAAGGACGCAAATTGGACAACTTTTTTTGTTTCCGACAGATCACTAGCTGCATTCTGGAGGCAGGAGCTCACATGAAATCCAGTAAGACCTTTGAACAAATGCTTTTATGAATCTAGTTTAGCTGAGCTGAATGCTGTGGTCACACATGCGACTCCAGGGCAGACAAACGTAACCCTGATATCTATTGATTCAAAGCTCATCAAAGTCTACATCTAAAAACCCATGCGCACAGTTATACTTTGTCACAGGTGCCTTCCTTTCTCACAACTGAAACCCCAGAGTTACATTATTAGGTCATATCCCAAAACGAGGTTACATGAAATTATTTAACACAATTATCTAGGCATATATGACTTTTTAGTTAAAAGATTTTATTTCAGAGATACATTTTAAATGCTGTTATCCATCTATAACAGGGCTCTCCAACTCCGGTCCTGGAGAGCTACTCTCCAGTAGGTTTTCTATCCTACCTGGCTTCTGATGGGCCACACCTGTTCCTGGTGTATATGTATATGTATATGTTTTGTATTAGTTTTCTGTTTTTAACTGTTATCCTTTGGGACTTTGTATGTATTTCTATGCTATTCATAATTTACATCTTATTAAGTTATGTCTTTACAATCTTTATACATATTGTAATAAATATGTTTTTACAGATGGATATTACACACTACTTTTAAAAAGTTTAAACTATTTTTTTTTAAATAGGTGTCTATTTTTTCTTTTCTTTAGCAATAAAAACAAATAAGATGTTTATGTCTATATATTAATATTATCAACAGAGAAACAAACACAGTGCGCTTTACAGTATATCAATTCGTAGCAAGCACCATTTGTAAACCATGCCTAGCTTACTTTATGCAGTGCTGTGCCACTGAATTTGCAGTTTAGGTGTAATTTATACAGGGCCAGATTTGTTTTATTTCCCACTGTGTTTGAGAAATGTTACAAGTCATGATGAAATAGAAACAGGGTGGCAGGCAATGACATTAATAAAGTGTTGAATTGAAATGGTGGTGATTTTCTTTTCGGACAAAGAAAATTCGCTGAGTTCAGATGAGGTCAGATAAGACATCTGTGGTGCTTTTGAGTTTGCTTTGCTTTATAGCTACAAAACCTGGTGGTATATAAAAAGATGGAAAAACAATTCCCAAAAACTCATTTACAGTAATTATAGCTTCACTTGCATTTCAGTTCCCTTAAATTTAGTTAATCCTAAATCTCACCTAATCTCTCCCAAGTCTCACCTGCAAGGTTATTTTAAAAATGCAAAGAAAATTCATAGGATCTGGAAGAGAAATAATATAAGCGCCGGAGTATACAGTACATTTTGCCGATATTTGGGGATATAACAATATATAAATAAGAGAGTAATCTCAGATTCACTGTCAAAACAACATTCCTCGTAATGGCTTTGTTGTGTTGGCCCATTCTGGGTGAAACATTTTCACTGTGACATTCAAACTTGTAACAATCCTGTCTGTGTAACCTTCTTATGAATATTAATGTCTGATTCAGCTGCCAAAGCCATATGAGTTGTGAGACTTTAGCTAAAGGTATCAGATAAATTATTGAAATATTTAAGTATGTGAAACACGCATATAGAATTTTATTAGTTTTAGTCAATGGTTCTCAACCTAGTCCTCAGATATCCCCAGACTGTTCACATTTTTGCTCCCTCTCAGCTCCCAGCACACCTGTACCAGTTATTTGGCATTCTTGATTGATTGATTGTTTGGTTCAGGTGTGCTGGGAGCTGGGAGGGAGCAAAAATGTGCACTGTTTGGGGGTCCCCAAGCACTGGGTTGAGAAACACTGTTTTTTAACAGTAGTGTAACACTCAGGTGGGGATTCATTTGTAAAACAACTTGGCACATTTTGGTGGTTGATTTAGTTCTTGTTAAAATGAATCTTTGTTGAAAGCAGTCCCGTGAATATGGCCCTTTCTGCACTTTTTTACTGGTTTTTTTGAGCCCCATGTGACCAGCTGGACAAAGAAGGATTGAGCACATCTGGTTTTGGGAATTAGAACTTAATTTTACTAACAGGAAACACCCACAGAAAGAAATAACATAGTCGAGCACTTGAATCAGGGTAGTAAAGCAATGAAACAGGAAGCGTAACTATAAGGAATCTCTTTTGAGTGATTTGAAAGCAGGAATTCAGTCTTGGTCGACTGAAAAAAGTTCCTCCGACTTAAATGCATAACATTAAGCTTCTACTGCAGGTTCAGGAATTTGTAATTTTGGAATTAGGGCTGCTTCTGCTCCTCTTGTCCGCTGACGTATGAGGGGCTGATTTTCCTTACCTCACTGTCTCGGCCTCAACCACTGGCAATTCACCAGGTGCTTCTCCCTATCCCCCGTTAACGAGGTATCCGCCGGCAGGCGTGTGTAATTGGGATGGATCGCTGACCTGTCTGGTGCTGTCCGACATGCTGATCGCCCACATGCCAGCCTGCCGCTTCATGACACAGACCTCCTACATGTCACATTAGATGTACTTCCAGGATTTCTCTAGTGCCTCTCTTGATGACATTTTTTCTTTTCCCCTTGGTACTCCAGCATAGTTCATTTAGTACATCGATTTCTCACAAGCACCACTGCTGTGTGTGCAGTAGAAGCTGTGGAAAATGTGTTGCTTCTTTACAAAAGGCTTCATAAAAATGGGGGCTATAATTTGAGATGACATTGTACAGACCATTCTAGACAGTGGTTGCAAGAACTTAGCAACTATAGGGTTGTTATGAAGTTTAGAGCATAGGGCACAAGACAGGGGATATTAACTATTCAAATGCATATTTAATGACTACATAACAAAAATGCCCAGTGACCCTGACTAGAGAAGGTGGTTGGAAGTTGGACAATGAAAATGACAGGATGCTAGAAGTATACTTAAAAGTATTTATTGAAATTTAAAATACATGAGCATACTTTGGTGGGGATTCAATGAAAATGATGGCATTTATTCAGTGATGACATCATAAGCACAATTTGGTAGGGACTCAATGGGTGTTTGTCAATACCAAGAGTACAAAGAACATACTTGACAAGAGTGTTCTTGCTGACTTGCCTTCCATTTGGGATGCGATGAATCAGGGGACTGTCCTCCGTGGAGTGGATGCAGCTAACACATCCTTGCTATTTAGGATGGGGCAAAAACAACATCAAGGGAGTTTTACCATCCTCCATATTTCTGTTCTTGAGTACTGGAACTGTACTTTGCCAATGGAAGATGACATCAAATGGGTACATGAGAACACATGAATGGTCAGCTATGCATATTGATAAACACCCAATGAAAATAACGGAGTGTACTAAGTGATGACATCATAAACATTCTTCGGTGGGGACTTAATGAAAACCACTAATAATGAGGTTTTAAACTTTATATTAGTATCTACTCGAAACATCTCCCAACCCAGCATCATTCAAAAAGTGACCCACAGCAAGCATCAGCAGAGTGAATCAGATAAACAGTGCTACATTTGTCTTCCAAATGCCTGGTATCGCCTTTGCCAATGTTATTGTGAGCTGTCTTGGTGTTTATCTGAAATTGTTCTTGCATTTTTTAATGATATTATTCATTTATTGACTTTGGTGTGCATTCATGATATGTTCACAAATTATTCTCGTCTTTGTCCTTTCCTCGTTGCTGTGTAAAAGTCGTAATAATCAGTGATCTCAAAAAAAAGATATGTTTACCTGGCTTAAATAAGACCTGAGGTATGCAAACAGCTTACTGAAGGCACACCATAGAAGTTTTCAAATGTTTCTCTCCACTGTTACAGGCTGTTTGTCTATACCTTCTCTGATTCTGACCTATTTATAAATAGCAACAATCAGTGGATGGAATTATAAATAGCAACAACAAGGGGATGGGCTTCATTACTTCCAACTGATCAGTGTTGCAGCACATCAAAAGTCTCTCATTTATATTTTGGTTCATTATTTATTTTGCTGACTGGGAAGTTGAACGACCTCACTAATCAGTTGTTGGGGGAGGTACTGTATATAAGAGCTGTAGTAAATCTGACAGGTTTTAGCCTAAATTTGAGGAAAATGTTCCTGAAATTTTCACTTGCGCAGTTTTAAAAATGCCACCTCATGAATACTGTATGACTGAGCTCATTGTGGCCGTTCCTGCCTTTTTCATCTACAATGGCTGATGAAATAGCCTGTAACACACTAACCAGTATTTCAAAAAAGCTGTTTTTTTATTATTTTAGTGGATATTTTATATTTCTCTTCATATCACCCATATTTATGATTTTGAATGTTGGAACTAATAAGTTCAGCCAACAGAGGCCCAGTTGAAGGCAAGTGTACAGATGAATTATTATAAACTGATACATTCAAAGTAATAACAGTATTATTCCATAAATGATCCAAGCTCTTTGCACCCAAGTTCACCTAGAACTTTCTAGAAGGACTCTGTGCCCCAAATTAATGCTTGATATCTCTGCCTATATGGCACACATGGATCATTTACAGAACTAAAGAGTTATTCATATGAACAGTACCTAATGCAATTAAAGAAACTTATTTCCTGTGTTTAAAAGGAAATCAGTTGATTAGAAAGCTTTGCAAATGAGTGTCACTCTTTATCTGATCCCTAGATAGGATAGATGCAGTTATTAGAAATCAGAGTAACTATGGAAGTTGTACATCGATCCATTCTTCCATCTTCCATAGCTGTTTATGCAATACAGGGTTGTGGTGAGCCTGGTACACTGGACAGCCTGGGTGGGGTACCGGTCCATCACAGCGCACGCTATCACATACTCTAGTCAATCTAGAGGCACAGTTCACCTAGCAAGTCTTTGAAGTGCAATAGGGAAATGGAGGATTCAGAGGTACCCTGCACAAACCTAGAGAGAACATAGAGACTCCCCACACACAGAGCTGGGGCTGGGATTCACACCCCCAACCCTTGATTAAAATTATTCATTGAGAAATTATGGTTATATATGACTATGTTTTTTTAACTCTATGGCCAGAATCACCATGAGCTTCCTGTATCCCAACCCAACACATTGGGTGTTTCTCAATATGCATACTTGACTTGCCTTCTCATGTACCCATTTTATGTCATCTTCCATTGCCACAGACCAATTCCAATATTCAAGAACAGAAGCACAGAGGATGGTAAAAATCCCCAGATGTTGTTCTTGTTGTCCTCGCCCCAAATATCAAGGATGCATTGGTTGCATCCTTGACAAACAAGACCAATCCCATGATTCATTGCACCCCAAGTTCGCTCTTGGCAGGCAAGTTAACAAGACCGCTCATGCCAAGACCACAAATGCGATCTTTGTGTTCTTGGTTTGACAAACACCCCTTGTTGCAACTGCTTTGCAAAAATTTTCATGTCCTTACCGTTCAGTTCCTTACTCGATTTATGGTTAGGGTTGCGTAACGAATTTCTAAAATTCCAAAGAGTGACTTCCAGGCAGCTGCTAACAGTGTTTCCATGCGGAAATGCGACAGCTCTGTCATATAATCAAACGTGCTTGGGAACCACGTGTCAAGGCCGTCAGCCTTGATGTCACACAACAGGCAGAAGTAACCTCTCTCCTTCTCAAAGTAACTGATTGCTTCCCATCTGGTACCAGACCCTCCCACTGTGACTCGGTGTGGCTTATTTAATGGTTTTTCTATAAACTGCCATCTGCTAAAAGCTTCAAAACGAGACAAAGAGTGGTTGGAATTACAGAAATTAGATTGAATTGTTAATTTAAGTCATAGATGCAAAGCAGGCCAACCCTACCTAGCTAAACAAGGGGAGATTTATAAAATAAACAGATGAGAAATTTTCCCAGAATTTCATACCTTCACTGAGTAGATCAGCCAGGACACATTTATTAATGCAGGATTATATTAAATGGATTATAAATCCGAAAATACGACGTGAACCAGGTCCTTCCCCCCTCTTGCCACTGTTCCTTCTCATAACGATATACACCAAAGCAAGGAAAAGGTGGAATTCTGACATTCTGTCAGTGGGAAGTACATTCAAGGCAATAACAAAATCTTTTCTTCTTCTTTTATTATTATTAATTTTTTTTTAACATTTGCCTGGTGTCCTCGGGGCTTTGACATAGAAATGTATACATGCTCGATAGAAACCCTGAGGAGTGGGTGTTTGTGGGCTTAAATCCCACCTGAAATGTCTTCAAAACCACAAGGGCTGCAGGCAATGAAATATCCCACACAGGATTAATCTATAAAGTTCACCCACTGCCGTTGTTATTAATTATTAAACCGGCATGTCTGATTTAATACACTGGTGGGCCATTATGTGGGACACTGTAAGGATTACCCACTGTTTGGGGTAGGTTGTTGGTAAGTTCCAGAAATGTGTAGATTTTACCATATCATTGTGCTTAATCAGTGCTGGTCAACTCATTTGGTGACATGGGCTGGTGCCTAGGGCTCCGCCTTCGGAGGGGATGCCGAAATAGCCAGCCCATTCCACTTTGTCTCGGACAGTCCACGCCGGTGGACACGGTGAAGCTTGCCTAGCTCAGACCACATGGGCCTCAGCCGGCACCATTAATCTGAAAAATTTTATTCAGTTATATAAAAAAATAATACAATATAAAAAGCTATAATTATACACCTGGTTGAACAGCCTCCATGTAACAAGGGTTTAAGAAACCATGAAAGCCACTTAAGATATTTTCTAAAATCTTTAAATAACCTGGAGAAAAAATAAAAATAAAAAAGAGGGTGTGGGAGGGGAAGAGGCTTGTAGCTGTGAATCCTACGCAGATTACCGTCATTTCCCTAATTCTCAATATGAAGATGTAAAAAGAGAACGTGCTCACAAAATGGAAATCATCACCATTTTTCCACTTTCCTGATCTAATTCTTCGAAGTGGCCAAACTAAAGCACTTCCCTGAGCTACAATTGTTTCACCTAAAAGTTGCAGGTCCACATCGTCATTCTGCTACTGCGCCGAAAGGCTTGCGAAGCGTCTACCCTGCATAATCCATACCAGACATGGGAGCGTGTCACAATCCGACTCCCAGGATGCATTGCGGCCAAGGGGCAGGGGGACATCTCAGGATCCAAGCCATACTGGGGTCCTCCAGTCACTGAGTGTGAGGCCTAAACTGTTGTGCTAATTTGGAGTCAGATTCATTTGCTGTGTATTTCGATCAATATAAACATACCAGCAACAGTGTTTAGGTAGTTGGTACATGTCAAAGTAACATGCATATGAAGGCCAATATCCACGGTGTCCCAGTAGAATATTGCCCAGAGCATCACACTGCCTCCACTGGCTTGCCTTCTTCCCACAGTGCATCCTGGTGCCACCTCATCCCCAGGTAAATGATACAGACACACTCTGCCATCCACATGATGTAGCACAAAACGTGAATCATCAGACCAGGCCAGCTTCTTCCATTGGCCCACGGTCCAGTTCTGATGCTGGCAGCGGACAGGGTTGAGCATGGGCACTCTGAGCGTCCTGCGGCTATGCAGCCCCATGTGCAGCAAGCTGAAATGTCCTGTATGTTCTGACACTATGTTTCTATCATAGCCAGCATTAACTTTTTCTGCAATTTCTGCTACAGCAGATTTCCTTTGGGATCTAGTCAGACGAGCTAGTCTTCGCTCCCCACGTACATCAATGACCTTGGCCACCCATGACCCCATCGCCAGTTCACCAGTTGGCCTTCCTTGGGACACTGTTGGTAGGTAACCACTGCATACTGGGAACTCCCCACAAGACCTGTCGTTGTGGAGATGCCCTGACCCAGTCATTTAGCCATCACAATCTGGCTAATACATAATGGCACCCTTGACAGGTGCATTGTAACGAGATAATCAACATTATTCACTTCACCTGTCACTGGTATTAATAATATCTAAAGAAAAAAATGTACTCAGGTGGCCCCAGGTCATGTTAATAGCAGGACTAACACACAGTGCTGGGTGAGCCTTGCTCACTGATGAGATGTAATATACTGTATAGTTTTTTTTCCCCCCTCTGCTAATTATTGCGACCACAGGTCTGCTGTGAGGATAATGAGTTCCTGAGAGTTTGAATCTTTCTATAAACATTACATTAATTTTACTAGAACTTCTGGCTTCCGGGGTTAAGGTTCTAAAGGACATTCACCGTAAATTTCTTATTTCATGCCACATCTGGAATTAATAAGAATAACTCATTTGTGTGCTTTCTTTAATTAAAGCCTTAAACAATCATACAACTGCAGATTCCATCATGCAACTTTACACTATAGCTTAGTGTTTCCTCACTCTGTGGTTTGATTGTTGTCTCTGTTTTGTGTTGCTTTCCTCCTTCTCTACAAAGAAATGCATCTAGGTAAAATGGTGCCTCTGAATTATGCTGTGATGGAATGGCATCCCTTCCTGAGCCTTTCCCTGCCATGTGCTTCAGGTCCCCTGTACTGTTTGAATGCTTAGAGGAAAGAAGGATAATAATATAGCCTGTGAAACTGATAAGTGAATTAGTATCCTGATGTTTTCGTCACGTTCCTCTAATGGAAAATGCTGCAGAAAAATGCTGCAAACAGTGCGAAACATTTACAAAGGAGGACAAACACTCCTTTAACGAATGTTTTACATGCTGTACTTTGTGTGAAATTCGACAGAAGGGTCGGGGAATTGTGACAATGCCACAGCAAAGAGCCAAGGCTATGCGTGACAATGAGCAGAAATGACAGGCAGAGGTGCAGAGGCAGTGGCGGAGTACGCAGGCTCACCCCGTGAAAGGCCTCACTGGGCCGGTGGGTATGTGCCCGCGAGTGAGGGGGTTGGAACTCAAAGACAGGAAAGGGGACAGTTTTTGTGTAAGCAAATGAGTTTTTGCTGGAAATCTTTGTTTGGTTATTAGGAAATGATGATGCTGTGAAAGATGTGGAAGGCGATGGCCAGAGGTGGCGCTAGAAATTTTTCACCCCATGAAATCACATCATTTTGGGCTCCCAGCCCAGACCAATCCAGTTGAGTTCTAAATTTTCAGGACCCCTGTCATTTAGGGCCCTTGGAATCATTCTGCCCCCCACCTCTTTACACTATTGCCAGCCACAGTGAGAATGACCCAGCTTGGTGCAGTGGGTGTTGGGGGAGGGGGAGGGGGGTACTGACAACCTGACTTGTCGCTGCTTACTCTCCGCCTCATTTAATGTTCGCCCATCCAGAAGCCAGTCATTTAAGCCACATTATGAATCAGATTAGATTTTATTACCGCATTAATACTGATACTGCAGCTCACGCCTGCACTCTCCAGCCAGTCTGCGTATCACATTTTCTTTCTTCGTCCATCCATCTTCAAAGCCAGCCATCCATGACAGCCCCCCAGGCTACAGTGACCCTGTTCAGAAGGTGCACTCCAAGAGATCACAGAGGGTCACTGTGAGGCTTTCAGACACCCTGCGAAGCCCATCAGATTCACCCCAACAGTATATCATGGGACTGTGGCGGAACACTTGGACAAAGCAGAGGAAATCCACATGTACATGGAAGGAACATGCAAACCGCCACAGAGCTGGGGCTGGCTTCAGGTGTGGAAGTCTGAGGGAGCAGCACTGCCTTCAGGTCACCAGGAAGTCAGTCACCCCACTGCAAAGTCTTAGGCTGTCAAAGAAAATGTTTAAAGTTAATTTTCTGGATAGTAAGTATGTATTTACTTAAAAAACACTTATATTACAATATACCCAAATCAACAGTAACACACCAAAAATAACTAAATTCTTTTGTTCTCCAAAAAGTTGCTGGTATCTTGTTGTATGGCTAGAAGAACACCACTGAAGTCCTCAAGCCTTACCTCAGGGGCACCTCAGTCATTACATGTATTCGTTTAATTTCATCACCAGCTCAATTAATTAATTACTTAAATAACTCAGTGAGGTATTGATTAGCCAAACATGTTATGCTAGTGGCCCAGTCAAAAAACACATGGATGTAGTGGATGGTTGCTGCAAATACTGGGGTGACTTTAGGAGAGGTTTTTAAATGTCTAAGCTAATACACTTTGACAGGCATAAAACCATAGTTTTGCACCAACATGAAGATAATTTACACATAATTTTCTCTGGCAGCCTAAGACTTTTGCACAGTACTGCATATGTGGGATGTCAAACAGTCATCTGGAGAGCAGGGTGCAGAGCAGAAAAGTCTTTCGTGTTGTGACAACACAGAGCCCTTTACTCCCAATATATTACTTTTTCAGTTACCACAGATCATCATTTAGTTACACTTAAATGCATCTACAATGTTTTTTTCCCGGTTTGAATGTGCCTTATGATTCATGACTGCAATATAAAACACATGAGGTACATTTATCACAGTCATTTGTTCAATTCATGTATATTGTAATTAACCTTGCTATTGTGTTTGGGTCGGCACCGACCCATTTTTAAGTTTAAAATGCATAAAAGCACCACATGAATTTGTGCACTGCATCAAGGCTTTTTGACTTTGTCATTTAAAACAATTTTTTTCACTAAGCAAAGCATGACCATTCATGTAAGGCAAGATAAGACCAATTCAGTTTATTTATATAATTCTCTTGAGGTTTATTTTACCATAATATTTTAATTGAAAACGAGATGTATGCTGTAAAAGAAAGGTCCAGAAAGCCACATCAAAAATATTAAAACCTGTCTTTTCATGGATAAGGAAGCCTAACCAGGTAACCAAGAGGTAAGAAACAAATTGGATGATAAACAATTGTTTTGAGGGTATTTTATGGCTGATTTAAGACACGGGTCGGCACCGACCTGCTGAACATAAGCGATAGGAACAGAAAGCGAACATAGGACAAAGTTAAATTACAAACATACATGTATACACATTTTTGTAATGTACTGTTGCTTTTGTCAGTCACAATGCTTACTTATTTGTAGAGCTGCATATTCCTGGAATACATTTCACGTCAGCCATTCCCAGGCTTATCTTCATTCCTACACCTTTTCATTCATAAACATGCAGAGATGAGGAGCTCGGAGGTGCTTAGGATTTTATTTTATCATGCCCTGACACATCAGATAACATTTATTGCCATTTTGACGTTTACTTACTTTGTGAAGATGTTATATTCAGAGTACATTTTCACAGCTGTTAACAAATCAGGGGGAATTTGAGGGATGCTGTACTTTATTTGAACCTTCATTAATGCTGTTTATATGAGAAACATGCTAGATGCAAAGCCAGTGGTATTTTTCTCTTCAAAGAAAGAATATTCTGATTTGATAAAGGAATGCAAGTGCAGATAATATTTTTTTGCTTTCAAGAGTATGGGTTTTATGGATTCTTTATTCGTCCCCTGAGATCTGGTTTGGTTGCTGTATTTATGGCTAACAGCTATTCATGGTATCCAAAAATTGCATAAGAGCCTGGCTACTCTCACTGTGGAAAACAGGACATCGCTTTTGAAACAGTGTGCATGGCACATTCATCAGTGGGCCCTATTAATTTGGATTACCGAAAAGATTTTACATGGATTTCAGTGAAAAGAAAGTGTTAAGTTACCCATGTGGGTAACTTCCAGTACAGATAGAAAGCAAAAAATATCTTGCTAAGTATAAATGTTTGCCCTGACAACCAACATTGTCAG
The DNA here is from genome assembly GCA_026781065.1 of Mormyrops boulengeri. Lineage (NCBI taxonomy): Eukaryota > Metazoa > Chordata > Actinopteri > Osteoglossiformes > Mormyridae > Mormyrops > Mormyrops boulengeri. Next base: position 662,716 of record JAODLD010000136.1, read on the forward strand.
AATACTGCACTGCCTGCAGTTGAATCCCAAGGGGGAGTTGACCTAACAACCTTCTGTTTTTTAATCTACAGTGATGTTCTGCTGTTCTTGCAGAAGTCAGACACCTTCAGTGAATAGTCACTGCATTGCACATTGTTATTGTTTGAGTTTTAGCCCAACAAATGCTTGTTTGTTAAATGACGTGTATTCATTAAGTATCTTCCTGTTTAGTCTGTGGTTTGACAGTGACTTGTACCACAGATTGCTTTTTAATGTCATATTCTACTGACATTTGAACACGCAAACAGCAATTTGAGTGTGACTAGATCAGGACTAAATGCCTCATTTATGATGTGATGTATGTACCAATCCACTGCCTAAATAACTTCTCTCTGATGCAGGTATGGTGTTAACAGCCCTGTAAAAATGCGATATGAAATACCACCTGCAGAAAGGATAATCTTCAGCTGCATTAAATTTCATAATCCTTACCCACAATGTAAACCCTTCCAGATAAACAAATCAACAGAAACAGGAGATAAACCAGTTTTACGATCGATGGGGGGATAATCAACATGGTTACCATGAGATTTTTTCTTCCTGCCCCTGGAAGTGAATTTATATATGAGTTATTCATTTGTGGTAGGATTTGAGACTTTATGAAAGAATGTTATAATTGTATGTGTAGTGTGTAGGTTCATTTGAAAAGGCACTACATCAGACTCATTCTCTGATTTTACCTTATATGTTTTACCGTATATTTTGAAGACATATATATACATGTAACTCTGATAAATGTATATTATCTTGGGAAATACTGTAAGTATTTGATCCCTTGGAACACATGCTTTAGTACTTGGTGGAGTAACAGCTGATGGCCAGCACAGCTGTCAGATGTTTCTTGTAGCTGGTCACCCGGTTTGTACACAGCTCAGCAGGAATTTTCATCACTCCTCTTTGCAGATCTCTTCCAAATCTTTAAGGTTTTTAGGCTGTCAATTGGATACATGAAGCTTGAGGTCCCTCCATAGGTTTTCTATGGGATTAAGGTCCTGAGACTGACTAGGGCACTCCATGACCTTAATCTGCTTCTTCTTGAACCCCTCCTTTGTTGCCTTAGCCGTATGCTTGTTGTTGTCGTGCTGGAAGACCCACCCACAATGCATTTTCAGTGCACTGACTGAAGGAAGAAAGTTCTCGTCCAAGATTTAATGGTACATGGCCCTGTCCATCTTTCCTTTGTTGCGGTGCAGCCGTCCTGTACACTTGACAGAAAAACACCCCAAAAGCATTATGCTTCCGCCTCTGTGTTTGACGGTAGGGATGGTTATAGTCAGCATTCTTCTCCCTCCAAACACGTTGAATAGAGTTGATGCCAAACAGCTTGATTTTGGTCCCATCTGACTATATCACATTCTTCCAAGCCTCATTGGAATTATTCAGGTGTTCACTGGCATGCTTCAGAAGGGCCTGAACATGGACCCTCTTGAGCAGGGGTACTTTGCGAACACTGCAGGATTTCAAACCATAACTAGATGTAGTTCTGGGGTTAGCCCTCGCCATTCTTAAGATCACTGGTGCTTCACAAGAGGAGATCTTCCTTGGGGCCCCAGACCGAGGGTGACTGACAGTTATGTTGTCTTTCTTCAATTTGGGAATAACTGTACCAACCGTTGTCACTTTCTCACCAAGCTGCTTGCTGATGGTCTTGTAGCCCATTCCACCTTTGTGAAGGTCAGCAAACTTGTCTCTGATGTGTTTAGACAACTCCCATGGTGATAATGTTAAAGATGTAAACAGGTTACTGACCCAAGAATACTATTTAACAAAGTAAGGCTATTAAATGTGAATGCTGGCTTGTTATATGTTAGTACTTAAGTAAGTACTACTTGTGTTGTGTTAGTGTTAGTGCACATGTACTTGACCTAATTTCTTGCTGGCTTGTAGGGGATCAAATAATTATTTCCCTCACTGTGTGTGTGTGTGTGTGTGTGTGTGTGTGTGTGTGTGTGTGTATATATGAGATGATCTTGGAGTTTTAACATTTTTAACAGCAACTAGTAGTACAGAGATTTGCAATCTTTTGAGAGGTGGCAGCATTTAATGAAAAATCCAACTAAACAAAGCGCATGCAATTGTGTGAGACAACACGAGTAATATGGAAAAAAGCAATTTATGATTTGGGAGTTGCTGTCTTGGGCTGTTTTGTGCACTCGCTACGGCTTGTGATACCGGGGGTGCTTTCGCAACGAAGTGTAAGTGACATTGCCACCAGTGGGAGAAAAATTGTGGGACATTTTAAGCCTTTGCCACTCGTGCATCGCTGGTGATAAGATACTGAGATTAAACTCAAAAAGCTCTTGTATCAGAATCTCCATCAGTATCGGCAGTTGTGTATCAGAATCGGATCGGAATTGAAAAAATGGGGATCGGCCCATCCCTAAGCTAAATTCTGCATAACGGAGAAAGGAGGCAATTCACTGAAAGTCTGATTGGAGGTTAAATTCAAAGATCAATCGTTATTGTTGACGCACCACAGCGAAATGCGTTCTTTGCATTTAACCCATATGTGACAATGTGACATAGCATGGGGCAGCTAATTCAGCGCCCAGGGAGCAATGCTTGGGGGCAGTACCTTGCTCAGGGTACCTCAGCGGCACCTTGCTGGTCGGGGATTTGAACTTGCAATCTTTCAGTTATAAGTGCGCATCTCTAACCATTAAGCCACCACTGCCCATTACAGTTGATTACAGTTGTTCTGAAAACACTGCATATTTTGACAGAACTGAACACAAGACTAATTATTGAAAGACTGCATGGATGGACAGGAAAGTTAATTTTAAAATAATGATGTGCTTTTTACATAAATAACCACAAAACAGAAGAAACATCCCTTTTCATGAAGCTAGCTCTCAGCTTACTCATTTTTATTTACACATCTTGATACTGAATACTTCTCTGCCTGCAGCTTTTTCATCAAAAGCAGAATTTTAATACAAAATTATTGTTTCAGCCAATCAAGCTGTCAGAATGGACTTAATACATTACATTTTTGTTTAGCAAGCATAACTCTTTATGGAGGGAAACCAAATATGTTCAAATTTGAGTATGGGGTAAACAGTTATTCTGTAACGTGTTAAAGAAGGATGTAGGAGTAATACTCCTAGAAAATTGTTTATAAGCATTTAAATTATGTAAAGTGTACAAATACATTTGCAGAGAGTTTCTTGAATCAGGCAGATAGTGACTGGGTGCTGGAAGTAATGTGGTCAGGTGATCAAATGATCAGGTGATCTGACTGCGGGTGGCAGAGAAAGGATGTGATGTCATACACAAATGGCCTCTTGCTGTCTATATAATTAAAGTTTAACAGTTTTCGTAATTGTATTTCATAATACAAATATAACAATCTTTCATGTTTACCCTGTGAGTGTTTGATATATTTTATACAAATGCTAAACTGTTTTTTCCAAATTGTTATGTAATTGTCTGTAGTTTCAACCAGACAAGGCTTCCAGTAACTGGTATTACCTGTAAATGAGAAGTGATTGAAACAGCATTCTAAAAAAGCAACAATATAACTTTCAATTTTCCATCCATCCCTCCACCAATCTGTCCATCCACAGCCATTTATCCACTGCAGGGTCACAATGAGCTTGGAGCTGATATCATGCAGCACAGTGCACAATGCAAGGTACACCACTAAACTATGTGTGCATCCATGGCATTTGTTGGGTCTGTTTGTTTGTTTTCTCCTCCTCCTTCACTGGTATGGATGTGTATCCCTGATTCTTGATAGCCAGAGTCCAACAGGTTTTCAGAAAGTACTTCTGAATTAGCACCTGACAGATTTAATCATGGTACTTTGATGGAACAATTAAGACCTGACAAACATATAGGCAGGCAGACAGGATAGCAGACAGACGTATAGACAGACAGACATGTAGGCAGACAGACATATAGGCAGACAGACAGGCGTTCAAATAGAAAAGCAGACCGACACTCAGACAGACATTTAGGCAGGCAGACTGGATGACAGACAGACAGGATGACAGACAGACATGTAGGCAAGCAGACAAACAGGCATTCAGACAGACAGACATGTAGGCAAGCAGACAGACAGGATGACAGACAGGCATTCAGACAGACAGGCTTTTAGACAGAGAAACATTTAGACAGTGAAGCAGACAGGCAGGATGCCAGGCGGGCAGCTATAGACAGGCAAGCCAGCATGAGGAAGGCCACACTCTTGCATGAGAAGAACACCGATGGCCTGCATTTCAGAGAAGTGACATTCCCCCTGCACCTTTTCATCACACATTTCTCACAGCATCTCTTACAGCTCAGTGGAGCAGCTCAGGTAATTGTGCTGTCTGAAGGAAAGGCATTTAATTTTTATTACAAGCTGAATGGAGCCAGTCAACTGCATGAGTAGTGCAAGATTATGTGATTATTTTTCTAAACAGGAAGTAGACAAATCAGTGCACAGAGAATTGCAGTAGGACTAAAACACAGCAGCTACTCCACTGCGTCCAGCCAACACTATTTAGCCTAAACTATTTTCTATTCATGTCCATTTACACAGCTGGATGCCTTACTGGAGGACGCCACAGATTCTCTGGTGATTCCAGAAGTCTGTGTCCTAATCTGCCACAACATTTCTAAAAGTAATTAGTGTAACTGCATTTAATTCAAAACAATCATAATGGCTAACTATATATGGTGTTTTTAAGAGTTTTAAGGGTTCTTTGAGTGCTCCAATTTCCTTGCATAACCAAAAACATGCAATTAGATATTGGCCAACGTGCGTGAATGTGCGTGTGAATGTGTGACCTGAGATGACCTGGCATTCCGTTCAGGAAGTCCTCTGCCTTGTGCCCAGGCTTACTGCGACCTTGTGCAGGATGACTGGATGCTTATTGACTTACCTCGGGTTTGCTTAATGCAGCGAAGATCCTGCCAGAATGCTGAAGCGTGATTAGCATGGTAGCTACGAAGGACAAACATTCAAAGAAAGTGTGAAGGGGAATCTGGGTATATCTGTTGTCACTCAGTAAGGTGATTTATCTTTGCAGTGTCTCTCTACTATTAGAAACTCCAGTCAGTCAAAGACTTTTAGCTATCTGCATTCAATACACCATTAGGAATGACAATTAGCAACAACGTGCATTAACATTGTGGCGGTAGCTACTGAAGATAGGAAAATGTGTAACAATAATTGCAAATTTTGCCACTTTTTAATCCATTCTTCAAATGTGCTACCAGTGTTGCCTGTCTGCCTATTAATTTACAAAGTTAGACTTCTGTGTGAGGACAATAGACAGTGAAGAATGTTGATAAGTAGCAGGTTGGCTGAAATTGCATCATTTTTTTTGTCATCATGGAAATCGTCCCATTTATGCCTAAATATAGTCATTTATCACACAGATAGTTCTGGCTAAAATGCAAGGAATACGTCATATGCCTTTTCCTTATTATTTTCTGCCCATTTTCTCTCGCTGTTATGACTAGTTTGCTTCTTTTGGTAATATTTTCATGCCTATTCTTTAGTGGTGACGTCTCTTAAGAATCTTCCATTTTTCCCATGTCGCACATACCGGAATGGGAACATTTTTACTTTTCACAGTATGCAGTTTTGGGTTGGGAAATGTTCCATCAATCCCGGTTTGTTTTTCTGGGAGATAGCGAGGGGTGGGCTGTCCTGGGGGCTGGCGGATTAGGCCGGTGCTGGAAGTGGCTGCGTCACCTCCGTCCCCATTAGACAGTCCCGCAGTCCAGTAGTGACAAGCCTCAAATGCTGGCACCGGGAGCCCTGTCCATCTGCGGACCAAGGTGACACCCAGACATCCAGTGGACATCTTGCTGGACCTTCAAAATAAAACTCTAGTAAGCTCATACAGGCTTGCGGAAAATCCTACATCTGGTGTTCGCTGCTTAAATTCCATATTTTCACATCTCTTCCTTTCTTTGTGTCTCCTTACACAGACTAATAGGCCCATTCTCACAGTTAACATGCATTTACTTTTGTGTGTATGTTATTTAATCACTGTGAAAGCCTTTTTGAATCACTCTCAGCCAGGGACTGTTCAGACTTGTGTGCCTTTGTGTATTTCCATATAAGATTTTTACACAAAAGGAACACAAATAAACACCAGTCAAAGACCCTCTCTGTCAACTGGTCAAGAAGATTTTTGCCCTTAACAAAAAAAATCCTGTTTTTTGTTTTCCCCAGCTAAGCAGGGTATTTTCATTTAAATATTATTGTTATTATTAATATGTTTTTTTTCCTTGTATGGGTGTTGGCGTAATAAGCTCATACTGTGTTGCCTCAGTTTGGTGCCTAGAGTTGGGCGCGCTTTCCTTCCCCACTAACATGAATTTAATCCCGTGGCCCCTCCCTGGACAGAGAATGTACCACAAGTCTAATAGCAGCTTTGAAAGCAAGTTCAGACGGAGGGAGACTGTTTCCCAATTCAAGCAAAACGCCATCAGACAGGGCTATCTGGAACATTCTCTGGTGCTGACATTTCATGCTACAGGTATACAATGCTGTTAACAAAGACTGGCATGACAGTTATAAATCTGAATGGGCTCAGGAGGACTTTAGCAGAATATTTGGAATTTCTCAAAAGAAGTGATCTAATGTAGTTCCCCTGTATATGTGTATGTGCAATAAAACACATCAATGTGCATATCTTTTTTAATGCATGTAATAAATTTAAAGTTAAGCATGATGTGACAGGGAATTCATGGAAATTTTCTTGTCTTAATTTAAATCTATGGCTGTATATCAAGGGCAGTACTAATCTCATTCTGAGTGGCAGAGTAGCCATCTGCTAATCATTCAGGTCCAGCCATTGGGTGGCCAAAGCACTTGACTGATACGTATGAGATGACATTCAAGGCCGCAAATTATAACTGAGACATGAACTGATTGTTTTGGCCAGAGTGCTAATGATAATTTACTCTGTCATTAGCCTCACTTTTGGTCAGAGTCCTTTTACTCTTGCTGTGCTCCAGGGTGCGCCTCTCACTGGCATGCTCCCTACCACCAGGGGGAGCCTCAGACAAACCCACAACACGAGAGAGGATGAAGTTATTGGAAGTTTTAGGAATTATAAAGGAAAAATGGGTCGCAATCCGTGCCAGCCTGTGATACTTAATAATATGCAAATGAATTCCTAACATATCCATAATTTAAAGGAAAACAGAGGACTGTTTCTGAAATGGGGTTATTTTCTTTTGGCACTTGTTTGTTTAAAAAAGTGCTGATTTTATACCCCGAACACTGGTCACTAGGTCTGAGTTCCTGTACAAACTATACAAAATACTACATTATGTGCAGCTACAGTACGGTTAGGAACCATCTTTAACTAAGAAGTCAAATCATAAGTAGTGGGGTAGGAAGCAGTACCAAGCAAATAAATTATGAGCATAGCACCAGGAAGTTAAAGGCTGGTCAAAGACAAAACACAGTTGCTGGAAAGTGTGGGATGTCTATACCTCTTCACATGATCTATGATTATGTCATAGAAAAAAACACCCGTCCTCCCTCAGTGGTGGCAAAAAACTGTGCGGAAGTGCAACACCCCTGTCAAGGAAGACGAATTGCAGGGGGTGGCAATGGATTCGGGAAGACGATGATCCATTAGCTTCATAAACTGGTTCCTGTAGATGCCTTCTGAATTATTTAGATTTGATCCACCTAATGCAATTTTATCTCCTTAAAATGATTGTTGGTTTAGGGAGACAAAAAATGCTCTATTTACTTTTATGGGATGGTTTTAGACTTTTTTTTTATTTGGAGGGGGATGGTGTTTCAGCTTGTATTTCCAGGTATTGATTTAAATTTTGATCTTTGGAGGATCACACTGTGTAACTCCAGGCCACCTAGCCAGTGAAATGGAAATGTCCTTAGAATCTGAAATAAGTACGGGCACCTTAGAGACGAGCCATATATCACTTCAGAGTGGAATTCTCATACTACGATGATCACAAACCGTATCAACTATAAAGTGTGTTTCCCATTTATGGCTAAACTGAAACCTTAGCTTAACACTGGAACCTCAGCCCTACAGGGCTGGGGGGTAGATAGCATTCGCTGGCAGGGGAGGTTTCATGTTCTTTACATTTTCTGGTTCTCCCCCAGCGACATATGCATGCTCGCAGATTCCGGTATGGAGCAAAAATGTGGACTGTCTTGCAGGGAGTTGGGAGGGAGCAAAAACATGGATTTTCTGGGGGTCACCATGGACCGGGTTGGGAAACACTGCTTTATCAGATAGGATCCAGGCTCATTGTGACCCTGGACTGGATGGAGTGGTTATGGAGAATGAATGGATGGATGGATGAAAGCCTGCATGAGCGGTACAAGTTATCGCATCAGGATGGCAGGGTGTACTCAGGAAAGATAAGCTACTATCGCTATACTAATGCTATTTGATTCATATAGGATGACATCTTGCACAGGAGCTGGAAACAGACATGCAATATTCAGTGTAACTTTCAATGTACTGTCTCAATTATACTAATACATGGAGGGAAAATATCCATCCACAAACCCTGAACAGAGTCATGGGGTTCTGAGGCAGCATAGGGCACACACTAGGGGTAATTTAGTCACAAATGAGTTAGTCTAACTGCATATCTTTGGACTGTGGGAGGCTCTGAATATTTTTCCAGCACCTAGGAATAATCAATCATGAATTCCACTTAAAAGGATTTTCTTATAGGTGACAAACTGTGCTATTATTTTCATATATAATGTAAACCTGAAACAGGAATCATACTCAATCACTGATACAGGACTACTTATGATTCGACGTTTTAGTTCATGACGGTTATTACTGCGGTCATGACCTCTGTTCTGCTGTGATGTTCGGCAATGCATAATTAACATTCCAATTCAAAAGTTCACATTCCAGCTGGGATATGTAAATTTGGGATATGTATTGGCCACGGCTGATCATTGATCTGAACGATCACACAGATTGGAATAGATTCATCTTAACTTTACCAGAGAAAGTTGTATAAGCAATATGCAAAGGGTCATTTTTGCAGGAAGGAAGTCAATACATGTTTCTAGACAGGCAGAGATAACTGCAACCCGCGACAGACATAAATATCCGTACCTCATGTTAGGCAGTGATAACTGCAGGTCATTATATGCAGATATATCCATAACTCCTGAATAAACAGATATGTCCGTAAGTCACGTTAGACAGAGATGATGGTAAGTCATGTTGGGCAAACATAACCCTAACTCATGTTATGCAGCAATATCCCTAAGTCCATAAAATGCACAGATAACCATAATTTATGACACACCATGACTTTTCAAATACCTACCAAATTAGCTCATTTTACACCAGCAGTGTTGCAGTGGAAACCTCAATAGCTCTGTGCGTCTTGTTTCTCTAGAAAATTCTCTGCCCTCATTGTGACACCATCTGGTTTGAAGAACTAATGAATACCGGAAAATCTAAGAGATAATTTATAAAAACCATGCTTTTATTCAAAGTGACATCCACTTTTCCTGAGTTGTCAAAACCTGGGGCTCAGTTGTTAGCGGTAAGGGGCCGATGTAATTGTAATTCGGGGGTGGAAAGAGTGATTCTATATTTAATTCTTCCTAAAGCCCTGGAAGTTTCTGGAGGGTATCAGAATTCTACATGGAGTCTGGGGGCTATTGCCCTCTGCCTCTTAAGATAGGGGTTTTAGGGGGCAGGCGTTCTCTTAGCTGGGGCAGATATAAAATTCACAAAGTAACCTTCAATCCATGAACCTTTTCACCTGAGCTCCACAGCACAGCCAGATTCATTAATCATCTTTTCCAAGGTAAATCATATGACAGTGTCACCATGAGCAGAAACGATTGAAATTGCATATCCTTTCCTGACCCCCAAAATCTTCGAAACCAAATGGCAATTTTGAAAATGAACATCATGAAGATCTGAGCTTCAAGAAAACAATTCCATACTATTCCAGTTAAGTTATGCTGACTGAAATTACAACTTGGCAACTTGATGAATGCCTAGATTTTCCTCAGACTTAATGGCACACATCCACCTTCACAATGAACTGTTTTTTGAGTGACAGCCTGATGTTTCATAACTGTTTCATACGTGTCATGGACTCGCTTGAAGTCACTGTGAAATGGAATTCCTTAATGGTGGAAATGGTGGGGTGTCTGACTATTACTGAATGGTGGCTATAAGTGAGAAAAAAACAATAAACAAGTAAACATCCCTCAATCCACCTGTGAATTCAATTATTTGCATACAGTTTAAGTTAAGTCTAGGATTTCTAGATCCTCACACATGTCTTTTAAGTAATTAATGAATCAGTTGAGGTTTATGAACTCTTGTGTAATCATATACTGGCCAAACATTTTTTTCATGAATTTGCTATATTTAAACACTGCAGGGGTGGTGCATGATTTTTGATGGTGTGGAGTTACAGCTTTAGTAAGTATCATACCTGTCACTAAGTGAAAATAAGGGCCTTTTAAGACTTAAAATGTCAAGATCGGTAAATCTGGCATTGTGTCACTGTGAGAAGAAAAAAAAAAGGACGTATCCATCGGTCATGGTCACAGTCCACAAAATAAAATCATTTCTAGTGCTTTCTAGTGCAGCCATAGGTCAGTAGGCTTTGCTCTACGTCGATATTGTCATGCTCTTCAATAACTGACATCTGAGTGTGACTTAAATGAGAAAACACATGCAAGCGTTGCAATTATACAGAAACAGGTCAGAAATGATCCGCTTACTTATCTTTAAACTTATGCTGAAGTTTTTTTTTAAACTTGCAATACATAAGTCCACTCCCCTAATATAAAAGAATAAGATAATTACACAGTTCTGGAAAAAAATTAAGTGACCACAGCAAAATTTTCAGTTTCGCTCATTTCTCAATTTAGGGGTGAGTGTCTGTGAATAATACACATTTTTCTTTTTGCAAACTCCAGCCTGGCTCTTCCCTGCTTCTCATTGATGAAGGGCTTCTTCCTTGCTTTATGGGTCTTCAGTCCTGCTTTTTGGAGCCTGTTATGAATTGTCTTAGCAGTGCACTTCAAACCACTTAATGTTTCCATTCTTTTTGAAGGCCACTTGATGTCATCATCCGATTCATGAGGCACTGCTGGATAAGTTAACGATCATCTCTGGCATTAGAAAGTCACTTCCACCATTTACCTGGCTAGTTTCTGGTCGTTCCCAGTGTCTCCTGCTTCACCTTATTCAGGAAACCTGAAAGCAGCCTGCTGCTCAGTGTAGCCTTCTGGCAGCAGAAACAGGATTAAACCAGGATTTAAAAATGCAGATTTTTTTTAAATATAGAGTGGTCTCTTAGTTTTTTCTAGAGCTGTATTTAATTATTTGCCCAGACACCCCACACCCATTTGTCCCTGTACTTCCCAGCTCCAGGCTCAGTATTCAAAAAGTGGTTAGAGAAGATGGATAGATGGATATTTTTTTAGTATCTATTAAATCTTCTTGCTTCAGAATGTTCCAGAAACATGTCAAAGGACAAAGCAAAAATACTCCTCTTTTTTTTTTTACTTGTCCATTGCATGCTGGGCCCACCAACTTCCAAAACAAAACTTGAAATCTGATAATCAAAGATTTTATTCTTGTCATTTTTTCTCATTTCCGCAGGTTGTTCTGGGTCACCATCCCCCATTTTCGTTCTTGGAACCCCCCCCCCCCCCCCTTTTTTTTCACCAGTCTTGGGCTGATGAATCCTGCTGAACGAAATCGCCCTAAAACCGCTGCCGAATCGTTGTGAGCTCAGGCAGCTTTGAAGCATAGCGTTGAGACTTTGTCCCAATATGACTGTATGACACTGGCGATTCCGCTCTCCACCTGGACCCCTCTTCTTTGAGCCACATTGATTCTTCCCTTCATCTCTGTGTTCAGGTCAGTGTTTGAAAACAAGCCGCCAACACCCACAGGGAGACTCATGCGCACTTCCTGGTTGGTGGTGTTTACTCGCTTCATGTCCAGCGCATCAACTCGGGGGTTCGGGTGGGGCTAGAGTTTCTAGAAAATAAATGACTGCTGAACCCATGGAATTAATTAGGGCCACTGAGTCACAGTGTGCGGGGGAGGGGACAATCATTTAATGGGACCTCACCATATCAGCCACAGATGGCTTCGATGTGGGCAGCGCATGGACACGGTGTCCTGGGGCCGCTGATGCAACGTGGCCCTTGTCTCCCGTCAGAGACGGGGACATCAGTGCTCTATTGGGGGCAAATCATTAGGTCTGGGCTCATTTCACTAACGAGCTTCTGTCCGAAAGAGGTCAACGGCAGCTGTCACGCTTTTACATCGACATTGGCCATGTCAGGATGCAGGGGTGTGGCTAGAGATTCTGGGCTGCCTGACAAGATGTCACCTTGGGCTGCAGCTGGGGGTGGGGGGGAAGACATTTTGGGGCCCCTATAAAGAGCTGGCCCCCTGAATCTGCCATGGTCTATGTGCCCCTCTGACACCCCTGTCAGGATGTGACATTGCATGCTAAAATCCAGATTCTGACAGACTTGGAAGGCAGCAAAACAAAAACTTCTGTTCCGACTCCCCGGAAAAGGTTGTTTAGTTTTGCCCTTGAGCGACGCAGTTAAAATTAATTATTCGGCCTTATAACCAAATGAAATATACTATTAGTACATTTATTAGTCCCGAACACCGTGCCAACAGAGCATCAGCCTGGAAACCGCTATGATAGTCTTGCCCCACCCCCATCTGGCGTGTTTTTATTTTGACCTCTAATGTTTTGTGCCCTGGCTCGGTGGTGGGGAATGCCAGGTTATCAGGGTGATGCAGAACAACCAAGCTGAACGATAAAAATGTGCAAAATTAAAACTCCGCCCTTGTTTTAGGACATGCCAGGAAACATAGTATAGGACACCAGGAGAAATATGGTCACGGAGAACACTTTCTCTGCGCGGGGGGGGGGGGGGGGGGGGGGGGGGGGGGGGGGGGGGGGGGGGGGG
>JAODLD010000136.1:686481-717997 GCA_026781065.1 Mormyrops boulengeri
CCACCCCCACCACCCTGAAACGACCCATCATGCATAAATGAGTCTGTCGATACAAACATGAAAATGACTGGGCCATATTGACCGGAGAGAGCATTCCAGCTTTTCTTTAATAAATGTGTTTGTTGTAAAATTCAGAAAAAGTGGCTATAAGGGTTATTACTGGATTAAACCTTGCTTTGAAACAACCTTAGCAGAACAAAGTCACGGGAACAAACTGGCTATGCCTGGTGACAAGGTGACCCTATCACAGTGTGACCCTTGGCTCCTTTTGTAGGCTTTGACCTGCCAGAATCTGCAGACCCCTTTGGGACGCCTCTGTCTCCTCATGGTGAGACTGCCCTGCCCCCACCCCCTCGCTACCCACTGCTGTAGCAAATGGCATTGCTGCTTTCTGTTGGGACTGCAGCATGGAATGTGCAACCTAGTCGTGTTCAACAGCAATTGTGTAGGGCGAGCAGGAAGTACCATAAGCAGAAAATGTATCTCATATTCGAACAGCAATAAACGATATTGGCACAATGGCTCAGTAGGTAGCGCTGTGGCCTCACGCCGTGAGGGCTGCCGCTTTTATTTCCATCCCTGTCTCTGTGTCGACCTCACATTTTCTCCCTATATGGGTGTCCTCCAGGTGCCCCTATTTCCACCTTAATCCATCCTTTTTCTAACCATACATCCCGATCAGGGTCACAAGGGGCCTGGAGGCTATTTCAGGCACCATAGGACCTAAGGCTGGGGCCCAGCCTGGACGGGATGCCAGGCTATCTCAGGGCGCATACACATACATAATCATAATCTGGGGCAATTAAGAGACATCAGTTAGCCTAACTGTACCTAAACGAAAAGGGGAAAACATTAAAATGTCACACACAGGTCAAATGCAATTTGGAAAAAATGTAAGCAATAACATTTTCCATTCAACAATATTTTTCATCAATATTTCAAAATATCAATTAATCTTCTGCACTCCCTGCAAATATGAAAATGGAATATAGAATCTAATTCATTGCACTTTATTTAGGTCTAAAGTCTACAGTCATGGATGACTGTTTGGGATCAATGTCTGAGAACAGCAACTCTGATTACAGAATGTGAGCGTGCCCCTTTGCTCTTTCCTCCAGTCAACCTTTATCTTTTGATCTCTAACTGCATGTTTTTGGTGCACATCAACATTCAATATATTTACATAAAACTCATCATCAGAGATAATCAGAGGTTCAGTGTAGTAACAGGCATCTTATTCAGGGTGGAAAACTCCTGCCATTCACAGTACTGCAGAAACCGAACGACAATCTAGACCAGTGTTTCCCAATCCGGTCCTCAGGGACCCACAGCCAGTCCATGTTTTTGCTCCCTCCGAGCCCCCTACCAGACAGGACCGGATTGGGAAACAGTGTTCTGGACAATAACTCATTACGATTACAGATGGTAAATATTCTGTGTGGTAAAAAATAATGCTTTTCCACTTGAAAGGTAAATAAGCTTTCGGGAGAAATGGTGGAAATCATGTTTCAGAGCATCCTAGGATGTTGCGTGTGATGTGTAGTGGAGGGGGTTACAGGTCCTCCCTCCCTTTGCAAGATTACATTTCTATGGAGCTGAGCTGAAAGTAGGGCTGAACAAAAGGCGGAGATGGTGTTTTTTTCTCCAGTTCTCAGACTGGGCCTGAGCACCAGACTCTGTCCTGCAAGTGCCCCCCCCCATTCCTCCGCTTCTGTTCTCCTGGCAACGGCAGCACATGCAGCCTTGCGATAACGCCCTTTTCAGTAAGTCTCAATAAAACCATAAAAACACGCACATCGTTTCCACGCGCGCTCCCCGGCACGGGGGATCTTTCTGCACCTGAATTGGAGACTTTGCAAATGGGAATGAGAAGATGATGCCAAAAGAACCCCCCCAAAACGGACACACACACACATATGCACACCCCCCACAGGGCGCACACTGGCACGCAGCTAACCCAGCCCACGTCAGATGGGCGCCGGAGCTGAAGCCAATCAATTTTTCAAAAGACACACCTGTGATGATACTCTTACCACTTATTAAAGCCTGAGCCCATGTGCTGGGGAGGGAGTCTCAGCCTTTCATGTCGGCCCTAAATATTTGATGACCCGCACCTCTGCCTGTCTGTATGCTTGAGGAGCGTTCTGCAAAGTATTAATTTTAATGCGCGCATGCTTTTCTCCCCTCCACTCATTTTAATCAATATTCCCAGATGTATAAATCAGCCGAGCCTCGGGGGGGGGGGGGTGGCGTCCGTGAGAGCGCAGCAGACGGGCCAGGCGTGGGACCAAGATTTACGTGACAGCCGTCAACAGAGCGTGCTGATCGCCGGTGTAAATACCGGTGTCTTGGATTTTCTTGGAGTTTCCAGGTGGACCTCTTAATGAAAGACCGCATTCATTCATAATGGGGTTTGGAATTGAGCGTTCGGACGATTAAAATTTCTGTTAGATTGAAATTAACAGCAGATTCCCAGCACGGATCTGCCCTCGGGTGAAGCTGGATGCTTAGGATTTTTTTTTTTTTGGAAGAATTTAAGCCAAATACGCTGTGGGTAAAATGTCCATCCGTAAGCTCTGCTTTGGTTAACAGTGTACAGAGTGGCTTTACTGCACCGCATGTTCGTTCCTACTTGCCACAAGCAATTTCCTCTAATTTAATTGCAGTAATTTCCCGCTCTAAGTGGACAACTCTGAATTTAGTCACAAATAGCACCAGCTGTTTTATACATCTGGTGTCAGATCACATTAAGAATAATTTGGTCAGATGGAGACGTGCGGAGGCACATGTCATGGCCTTCAATTCTCACCTGTCTCCAACAGGGGGAGACAGCGCTGTAACGAAGCTGCCTCGTGAGGTCCGAGGTTTCAGGATATTTTGTCAGGCTTGGAACAACGTGTGAGCCAATTCAACGGAGTGGAAGGCAAGACTGGTTGATTGAAATGGTGCCTGGAGAAAGAATTAAAAAATATATACATATGTAAGACCGAATGTCTAGTGTTGGTGCCATAATTCATTGGTTTGGCATATATTTCCTTATACTTCACAGGCCATCTAATTTGAACATCAAAAATGTATTATTTATAAGTTGAGGACATAATTGAGTCATTTTCTTGTTTAATACATATATCAATGCATATCTGTCAAAACTATGAATCCTGATGCTGGTGCAGGCATGTCGCTGCTACTGCCGCCCTACAGGGGGCAACATTCAAGTAAAGGATGCCCTAAGATACAGCCAAATCTTTGATAGGCCAGCCAATGAGTTGCATGCTGTCCTGGGAAGGATTTAAGCCAGACGTGATCATGAGATTGGTCATCTGTTGATGCTGCTGGGTTCAGATGAATCCACAGTTAGTACATATACAAATAAACAAATGCATGGCTGAATAAATAAAAATTTAAATAAGAAAAACATAATCCATCCCATGCTTGGCAGCTCCAAGCTCTATTTCTGGGAAGAGGCCCAGCATTCAGCTAGCCTAAAAATACAGCCAAGGACTGATCCTTAATGTCTCAATACAACACGTTTGAAGACAGAGGGGAGATTATGGGACCGTTAATGTTCTTTCACAGATTAGCACCTATTATTTGCACCAACACCAAATAAGCCCCCTAAAAGGACATTAACCCCACGTGTTCGGTTAGGCTTAGCTTTGGCTTAGTGATAACAGGGGTTTAGCTTAAGCTCGATTCCCCATGAGCTGCCTTACACATTTTCTGTGGCCTAAGCAAATCAGACATCACAGGATATCATTCAAGGTCATATATATATGCTTTTGTGCATGTGTGTACATAAAACAGGTTTTAAAGAACAAAAAACCCTACACCAGTATTATAATACCACACATTTCTTAAGTGTTCAAGGACTGACTTTTCACATAATGTTGAGCCATTTTTAAACATTTTTCCCTTGTAGGATTAACAAAGCACCCGTGACTGAATCGTAGTTCTCTGCCTTTCTTTCTCTTTCCCCCTTTATCTTTCTCTCTGCCTTTAAGTCAGTGATTCGTAAACTACGTAAACTGTCAGGACAGACCTATAGGCACGGAAGTGTCCCTGCGGTATACTAAAATCTTTTGCCATTTTATTAGACGCTAATTAGAAATAACAATAAAGAGGACCCAGATTTCCAGCATTTTCTTCACCACCTGGCAGCCCGTTATGGTGTAACGGAAGTTCGACAGAAGGTAGCTTAATGTGTGCTGAGCGATGAGCTTAAATCGATTAAATTATTCACATAGTTTTTTAGACGTTTAGGGCAATTACTCCAGCGCGATTGTATGTTTTTTTAGCGAGAGATTTAGAAGGAACAGAAAATATTACGTGGCTTAGATGACTTACAGTTTAGTAGTCTTGGGCATGCCTGCTTGTTTGCACGCGCGATTGGCGGTTAAATTGGCACTTTCCGTTAGTTGGAGTCGCGTGGCGGTAGGTTAGCTGGGGTTTCTCCCCCCGTGTAAGTGTGGCTGCCCGATCTGCGATCCCGGCCCGATCTGCGAACGCATGCGCACACGGGCAGCCACATGACAAATGTATTTTTTTATAGATATGATGCACTGTACATGCACTGCTATACGGTGTTCTAGGACCCCTGCCGTCTTCACAGAGTGCCACTTTAAAAAGTGTCTGTTAACGTGGTGATTGGTGTCTTCCACCTTTTCAGTTTTGCTGTTTGGTGGCAGAGAAATCAGTCGCCCCTTATCAGGAGAGCAGCTTAGCCACATGCACGCCCCCCGCTCTCGTTTTAAGGCTGGATGTTTTACGTGACTCTGCTGAAGCCTGCGCACGTTTGCCTGAGGTTTTGGTTTCTCTACACCAGGGAGATGTTGAAGGCAAACCTAATTTGGTTTATATTCCTGAGTGAGATTTTCACATCAAATTTATTAAGTAAAGCCTTGAAAGCAAATTATTTTCATAAATAGTCAACTTGTAATTCAAAGCCCGAGCGGGTACCTGTGACAGTTTTCTGAATGAACAACAAACCACTAATTTGTACGTACTACCCATTAAGGCAGAAAAAGAGAACAGGTTTAATTCCCAAGACTAGCTACTTTTGAGAAAGGGAGCTGGAATTGGTAAGCTAAAATTCAGCTGGGTTAATGTGCAGTATAATTTGTACCAGAAAGGTAAGTTGTAAACGATAAAACCAGGAGATCATCTGCACGTGCTGCCAGTGATCCAGTGCTTCTCTTATATATATATATGCTCACAGGTGGGACGCCTTAGCAAAAAGCCGTTGGCAATGAGGCCTGCGAGTCCTTCTCACTTGCACATGTGATTATTGTACCTTGCTGTGTATCAAAGGTACCATTGCCAGTGTCAAACTCAGATTGCATATGTGAACATTGTAGTCATGTTCATCACTTCATCACTATAAGGCCACCATACACAGCACTGTGCAGTAGCCTAAGGCAGTCAAAGAAAATGATGTTTAAATCATCATCATGTTGCCGTAAGACTATGAAATTACAGACATGCCACCTCTCACAGAAGTTCCACGGGTCTCCAGTACCATAGTAATACCCTAAAACTGCCCCATCCGAGCCCCTCCCGGTTGCCCCTCATCTGCCTCCCTGAAATCAATATGCCAAGGTGGGATGTCTGATATTATGTCTGAGTGTTTTAAATTTACCATTTACTTTAAGACCTTTGCACATAACAGTATGTATATGCCAGTATAATAACCGTGATCTGTTTCTCTGCATAAATTTCACCAAAAAAATTAGCAGAGTAGGCATCAGTAATCTAATTTTTATGCTATACTCTTGCCTGGTGTTAAACCTGTAATTACGTTGGGCAAAAAGATTAGTAGAAAATGCATCATAAAAGTAATAGTAGTTCCCAATATGTGGTGCATTATGCTATTTGTGGTGGTTATTGGGGATCTCACTCTTTGCCTGGTCACGCCATATTGCCACCTGGTCCATTTTCTATCTCGTGATCTGGCAATTAAGGAAAAACGAAACAGCCAGTTTAACAGTGAGTTCATGAGGCAGCAAGTGTCCTGGCACCGACGGCTCTTTACTTGCATGTGTTACACGTTGAAATTGTAGAGCTGCAGCCCATAGGTGAAGGGAGTGGCTGGTTGCACTTATAACATGTCATCTTGTATTTTTCATTGAAGATTGCACCCACTGCTGCATTTTATAACACACTGGGGATTGTTCCGGAAGCTATAGAATCAAAGCAACTCTTACCCAAGACCTGCTTGTAATTTGAAATATTTCCAAGCTTTGTTCAGAGGTCTTCAGACTATGTTCTGCACGCTGGAGATTGCTATTAAATATATATCCCATGATGCTCGTTTATGAGTTTAACCAAGCATCTGATATAAGCGTTTAAAACTTCTGTGCTCTTGGCCTTGGTCCCAGTAAGCAAATATCTGCCTTTTTCCATCCAAGCCCAAAACAATAACAGCTGTTTACATTTCATCTTCCTCAACTCCAGGTCACTTGTTCGGCATGTTTAAAAAGCGCCTCCAGACAGGTGGAGGCCGGCTACCCCCAGGGGGCATAATAGAGCATTTGAGATAAATATTAGGTAAATATGAAGGTAAATATTAACTTCAGCTTAAGTCTTAGAATTGCATCTTTTTTCCACCTTTGACGCGCATCATCCATGCTTTTGGGTTGTATAAAAATAATATATTGTATATATACATTTTTTTTATTTACTTTTTATAATATATAACTTTGGTGGGAAAGCACACACTCTCATTGTACATGTATAATAACAATAAAGATTGTTGTGTCTGTGAGCCTGTTCAGTTCCTTTAATTCTATGTCTTGCTTTCGCTTTTAAATAGCCTGTACATTTCATACGTTCCAAAAGCACTTTAATGTCGTTTCGGGTCAGTTTCAAGGGCAACACTTAGCTGGTTTAAAAAGCAGCATATTTCACATTCACGTGTAATAGTCTGCTTACCTTATGGCATAAATTGTTAATGTCTTTTTTTTTTTTGTTCTCAGATTTCCAGGAAATTACTTGCAAATGAATTTATAATTATTTTTCAACCTAGTGGCTTTGTAATTAACTTGAGATAAAATATAAATTATAGTCACATTTACATGGAAAATGGGGAGAAATAAATATAACAAAAGTTATTGGAGTTATGCAACAGGACACATATTAAATGCAGTTTTTTTCAATAGCTTGATAAAGGCAGTGCGATCTGTAAGCAGTTACCAACAAAGTTTACCGTCAACAATGAAAGTCCCGTGTTCCTCATTGGATCCTGGGTTAATTGCTCAGTTGATTTCACTAATGATAAGAGCCCAGTGTAACAGCATAGTAACTTTCTTATACCTTCATTTGTTATGCCTGACATCTTCCTAAGCACTACACTAACATCTCTAAATGCTTGTATCAACAACTGCCATTAGCTCTGCTGCATAAGACCTTTGAAACTCATACCTTTTAAATTTGTCACACCTTAATGTGAGTGTCTGTGTCAGCGTGTGCCTTGTGATCTACTGGCATCCCATCTAGGGCTCACTGCAACCTTGTGCTGCATAACAAGTACGGAAGATGGATGTTACGCTCATATTATGTAGGGCCCTTTAGCTTAAGTTCTCCCTTATGGGCTAACTAACGCTCTCCGGACAGCATCACGATCCGATCTGTGTTGCTAGGATTCAGGCTGGTTGCCCGGTTGGTCCTCATATGTCCCTTTACAAGGCAAGCCCTTTACATCAAGGTCTAAACCTCAGTTCTCAGCATAATTTTTATCCCACATTCTTCACCTTATTCAGAACTTTTAGCAATATCAGCTTCTTTCGGCCATGCAGGAGTTTACATGATGGCAGGTTTGGGGCACTGCAGAGCACGGTGTCCTTAAGGAGTCGTACAGCGGTTTTTGTGCAAATGCGGATTAGGGGTAAGAAGGCGTTTTGCTGTCCACTTCAGTGCTCTCCCAGCATTGTGTTCATGATCTGAGATGGGGGGGGGGCATAAAGGAAGGATGTGCTCCCTCCCCGCCCCATATATGATAGAATTTACACTTCCTTTCAGCTGAGGGCGCTGTGCCACTGTGCTGGCTGCACTACCACCCACAGGGCGGATGTATGCCGATTGCCTCGCTGAGTCAGGGGTTCGAAATCGTAAAACACAGGTCACGCATGTCGTCTGGTTACTTAATTAATTAGGCCCCGTATCCTGCAATTTTTATTTTCTATTTTTTTGTCAGCTTCTCCACAAACCCCTTTTCACAGAGATCCGCTCAGCAAAGCCGTACAAATCGCTATCATTCGGTTCTCATGACCTTTCATGGGCAAACGGAAAAAACAAACCAGCCACAGCCTCAAGACATACGCTAGATCATTCTGGAAAGGCAAGGATGTGTTTCAGGGGTCAGCATACGGGATGTCCAGGCCTATTACCATAATGATTAAAGGCAGCTTAGTAATTAAAGCCGGCTCAGGCGTTTACATTTGCGTGTTTTCCTTTTAACGAGTCTGCAGCTTCCTGACAATGCATCCCCACAGCCGACTCCAGCCTTGATAAATCTCCTGGAGTTAGCAGTAAATAGAAATCACTAATTTGTATGTAAATCATTTCATAAGATAAGACCCTTTTCCATTAATAATACATGGTTTCACGCTCGCTGGTTTTTATGGTTTATTGAGCCGTCACTCGTAAACTGACCGGGTCCAATTGGGGCCTAAAGCAACGCATGAATATTTAAGCATTTAATATATTTTGCAGCCCCACCCACAAAAAGTAAACAAAGATTGAAGTAAGCGATGACTCGGCCCATCTGTACGCAACAAGGCTTCCTAAAGAATCACCCCACACACAACTCTCTGACGCTGTGTCACCTGTGTTTATTTGTGCAAGAAATACTCGGTGGTGGTCGTTTGTGTGTGTGTGTGTGTGTGTGTGTGTGTGTGTGTGTGTGTGTGTGTGTGTGTAGGGTGGGGGTGGGGGTACATTGTGAGAATCTGTCCTCTGGAAGCATAAAAGGCCTTTTTGATTTCACTTAATCAAAAATCCTCCAGTCCGTGAGCGCTCATTAAAAACGATGATATACGGCCAGCCCCTCCTCTGAGCAATGATTCTGTCACTGCTAAATGGTAGGACATAGTTGAATACAGCATCCCCCACACTCTACCCCCCAGTTTCTCAGTCACTTGTCACAAAACACCAAGGCACCCCCCTGCCCTGCATGAAGCACCTGTACCCATCCTTTGTCCTTGCCATGAAGATCTGACCTCCTTTCAGTTTGCGTCTCGATTTGAATTATTACCATCTTATAAAAAAAATGTATATGCTACCGTTTCACTCGCCTGAGCCCGTTTTATTTAACAAGTTCCACTGTTAGCCTATTAATGCGCACAAAAGCTCCTGGTTGACAAGAAAGGAAGTGTGTAAAACAGTGCTGTGTAAGAGATTATGGAGATCTGTTGTGTGCATCAGTCGCTCCTGCCGCGTTCTCCTTCTTCATTAATAGTTTAGTGCACCCTTCACAGTAGCACATTTCATGACACAACGACAGCATTGTTTCCAATACATTTGGAACAAGTGCCTCTGCATGTAAGCTGTTCAGTTATGTAACAATCAGACCAACAGAGGTTCTCTAATAGGAGATGCGTGCAATAAAATGTTTTGTAAACTAGTACTAGAGCTCTTGCACATCACAGTGGTGACCACTGTACTCAGCAGTATGGCTGGTTCCCAAGCCCCGTGAATGTGGGCATTTTCTCCATTTCCAGGTGTCGGAGTATTAACTGCCACTTTTCACCAGCATCTAGTTCAGCTGACCTGCTCACCATCACCCCATACTGGATAATGGAAGGTGGATGCTTTTCTTTAATTTATCTGCAGTATAAATCACGATAACTCAGGTGAAAATATTGGCGTCATTTACATTACATATGTATATTAGGTACCAGATCACTTAAGTCAGCAAAATTCCTATAATTCTTTCTGAGGACTGTTGTATATGACTGTCATGTGTTATAATGGACTTTTGGTTATTATTATGCATTATGTATGCTCTGTAGTGATTTATAACTACATTTACAATGCATTATAAATAATTCATTATTTAGAGGGTTTTCATACTATATTTATTGTACAGTATAGATATAATTTTCTTAGACGTTATCATTATTTCTTCCGGATAAATCTGATATTCTGGAACAAAACAGTAATCTTTTTTTGTTTAAGGTGCTGCAATATGAATATTTTACCGGGAACCACTAAATAAATTTTAAATGTCTTTGAAAAGTGTAGACACTGCAAATTCTATGGGTCGTCTTGATTTTTATTCTAATGCATTCTTTAATCTTCTTTTTGAGTATAATGATATCCCTCAGCAGTAAATGAATCAAAATTTATGGAATTCAAAAATAAAAAGATGGATGGATGGAGGGATAATGCCAAATAACTATATATTTGTAAGAATATAAAGATAAAATTACATATTATGTATCTTCAGAATATCACATCAGATTCGACACAGACTAGCATTGCCCCATAAAAAACATTGTTTATTAAGTGCAGTCTACAGCTGACTCCCCTGCGTAGTGCAGTAGGGTTTTCCAGTGCGGGCAGGGTCACACAGTAGCCTCACATCACCAAATAAATTCACATCAATTCCTGCCCTCGGGGATTGCATGTTCTCCCTCTGTTTGCATGGGCTTCCAAATTCAAATGGCTGTGTGTGTAGGTGTGGCCTCTTAACGCCCATCCTGTGTGTTCTGCAATGGTCTGGCGTCTCATTCATGGTGCCCTGTGCTTTTACCCAGTACTTCCTGTAGGAGGCGCCAAGCTCACTGTGACCCGGTACTGGGTATGAGGTTATGGAAGACGGATGGGTAACAATTTGTATCATCAAACATTGTTCATGACACGTATGATATGCAAATTGTGATCATAAGTGCCAGTACTTTTCATCTTTATGCGTTTGTTTTCTTCTGTTGATTTGTTCAGCAAATTACTGGTGCCTGTGGTCAGGTCAAAAGCATGTTCATAAACTTCTCTCTGTTCTATTTCATGTCTTCATTCTTATGTAACTTATGTTCAATCACATACAATTGTGTTATACCCATAATCCCATATTGCTGGTTATTGCTCAGTTCTAATATTGTTTTTGCAATTTATAAATATTGTGTGGTTATGTACTTTCACTTTTCTGTATAGGCAGTCTGGCCAACATTACATTTCCTGGGTACTTTGAATTCTTAAATATTCCTTTATAATGCAATTTTCCAGATCACCTACATCCCAGAACAGTGAAATGAGAGAGGAAAATGTAAATTCATAACCTCTGTCTTCTGATTTATGGGATGTTCATCCACCTGCTATTTTAAGTACTTTATACACTTTTTATACTGCTGTTTACTGGCTACCATGAGTATTTTAGACTGTTTTCTGAGTCTTGTCCACTTGTTACTTTGAGTACTTGAGACTTTTTTATGTTACTGTTCACTGGCTGCCATGAGTACTTTGGGCTGGTTTCTGAGTCTTGTCCACCTGTTTCTTTGAGGACAGCTTTTATTCCTGTCATTTCTTTCACTGCCACAGCTTTACTGAAGCTTGTAATGCTCAGTATCCCTCCACCCATAAATTAAACTCCTTTTTTTATTTCGACTTTGCCTGACCGTGCCTTTTTTTCAAAGTAACCTCATAGGACAGCAGGACACCACTTTCAGGATGGAATATGAAAAAAATATCTCTATTTATTCAGGTCAAAAAGTGATGCAAAATGAATACAAACATGGCAATCACTTGATTTACAATGCTAATTTCACAATTATCATTTCATAAACTGAATATAATAATTTTTGAAGATATTTTGTGATATTTTTGTCAGATAAATAATGTTTGTATGTTTGTAGTGTTATATTGGCCCCACCTGTACGTTGCTTTGGACAAATGTGTATGCTAAATAAATTAAATGTTATAGTAACAACATATTAAAATAATCATCTTGTAAAGCTGGGGAATCATGGATGTCCTGGTGTGATGTGAAGTCAGGCCCCCCCACTCAGCTTATCTGTTTCCTCTTTTTAATGCTAACACTGAAGCTACTGTCTTTCCTTCCCCAATTTTGTTGAATCCATCTCCAAGTTCTTCCATCTGTCAATTTTCCATACACGCTTGTCCTATGCTGGGTTGTGCGGGGTCCGGAGTCAATCCCAGAAAGTATGGGCGCAAGACGGGCAATAACCCAGGATAGACTGGCAACCCACTGAAGGCACAAGCACACATTAGCATGTTTTTAGGGGGGGGAACATGCAAACTCCACACGCAGAGAGTCCGGTCAGAGGCTTGAACGCTGGTTTCTAGAGGTGTGAAGCATCCGTTCTTGTCAGTGCACCACTGTGCTACCCATCAATTTTATTCTATCTATGAATTACTCGTACAAATATATAAATACTATGTATCATATAAATCATGATTTAAAGGCGTGAGATCGGGGGGGGGGGGGGTGTGGATGCTTTAAGTGGTGTGATGATGTCAAGGGAGAAACCCCACCACTCTCCTGATTTATAATGAAAAAAAGGGGGGGGCTGTGGATAGTGCTGTTGCTTCACAGCTCCAGGGGTTGGGGCTTTGAATCCTGCTTCCATTTTAAGCATGTTAAGTTTGCTTTCAGTCCAAAGACATGCAGTCAGGCAAATATGCAACTCCAAATTGCCCATAGCATGCATGTGTGTGTGTGAGTGTGTGTGCCCTGTGATGGACTGGCAGCCAGCCCAGGGTATCCTCTGCCTTGTGCCCTGTGCTGAATGGGATACGCTCCAGGTCCCCCATGACTCTGGACTGGATAAGCAACTGGAAGATGGATGATGGATGGGCAAAGTAGGGCTTAATTAAGGTAGTTGGATGACATAAAAGAGGTGGCCAAGAGGGAGAGGAAGGGTTGCATGTAGCCGCAGCTTGTGAGAGAGACTGTATTCAGCCCTTATGTTTCATCACTCGCATTTTCTATGTCCTTTAGTTTCTTTGTTAAAGCCAAAATGGATGCTTTAGGTTTTCTCTCCCACTTTAATGACTTGTAAGAGTTCTAATAACGCTCTCCTTTTTCATCTGCCAGATCCCTGTATCCCGAGGATTTATTTGCTAACCTGTAGGAAGCAGGTTTTAACAAAGAGTTAATCACGTCAACAAATAAACAGGCAGGCATGCAGGGGCTGACACCGGAGTTGGTAAAAAAAAAATCCTCAGTAGAGCGCATTATTTACAAATGCCGACACAAATATGCCAAAAGGTGAAATCTCTGCTGCACTTAACACCATTTTTTGGATGCTTAGGGCTTTTGTTTGCATGCCTAAGGGAATATAACTTTTCCCTTTTTAAAATTCCAAACTACTGTAATACCACCAATGATATTAAAATGTGCAAAATCTAATGACATAATGCTTTATCTACTATGCCCTCTTCTGGCCAACAATATAGTGTTCCTCTGCATTGTCTTATTATATTATATTATATAAGGTGGACAGGCATATCTCAGTATTTTTTGGTACAACGCTCTAGTGTTTCTCACATGCAGTGTCAGTATTGTTTCTTTTTGTTCTAATGTTTTATTCTTTGTGATGATCTTATTGTTGTCCCAGTTTCCTAGTTGATTAACTGACAACATTGTATGATCGGCAGATTATCTCAAACGATTACACAAGTCTTGAATAGCAGATTATCTCAAATAAGTGCTGTTGTGTTGTGTAAGACAGCATTGTACTGTAGACTTCTCGCAATTAGACCCAAAATGGAACAAGGTCAGTCATCTATATCAGATCCACAGCTGAATTATTAAAGCGTAACAAGAAAAATACAAGAGGATTGTTATTAAATATGAACACTATTAAAATATGAAATTCCAGAAGGTGGAACTCATTGATTATGACACAATTCTTCAGTACGTATATTACAGAATATCGCGATGACAGAACTGCAAAAGAGTAGAAGATTAAAGAAAGACTGATAGAAATGACTAAGTAAGGCAATTAAAGTAAGTGTAGGAAGTTCGTAATTTAAACTGGGCTTATGTTTCAAGTCTTCACTAAATGTATATATTTGGACGGAGAGTGATTGTGTCTTGACTGACAGTTCCTGAGTGACACTTGGGAACTGCATCTAAACACTAAGCAATTAAGCAGAGGGACCATTCAAAAGCCTCAGAGGGGTTCTGGTGACAGATATAACCAGCGTCCAGATACTGTGCACTGAAAGTTCCTTTAATCTCCATTACTGATATGAAACCTTTAATGCAAAAAGCACTGAATCCCCCCCCCCCCAACGTGAAAGAGAAAGATCTCCTATTGTTAAGAATCGGGAATGTCATTAACCTTTCAAAGGCTTTGTAGATACAGTAAAGATGTGTGCTTGTATCCATGCTACTGCCGCACCTGTTTCAGACATAAACGTTTGTTTGCCAGGAGTTATTTCAAATGTTATATTCCCAACAAAATTGGTCAATGTGGGTGTTTTAGCGATAAGGGCAGTCAATCATCTTCATTTTATAACCGTTCAAAATGCACGGGGAAAAAAAAACTGAATCAAAGTGGCCTAACATTTTGATGAATAATGGAAAAGGGTAATGCCAGAGGCTTATAAAATATGAATAGAGGTACAAGCATCAGGTAAGTAAAAAAGTCAAGAATCAGCAGCTGGCCTTCTGCACGTTCATTTCACGGCAAGATGGTCGTTTTTTATAAAACTGTGGAAGTCAGAGCAAACCCTAAAGTGTGTATAACAAGATGAGCCTTGAAGAAAAGGCCTAGAATCATAGTAATAACATCAGACACTAGTTTCATGAGGCAGCTTTTCATGTGGCCTCGTACGCTAATAATTAATTCTACCGTCACTTTGCTCTTGTGTGGAAGGGACTCTCTGCTGAGCTGTGTCACACCTATGGTGCCCTGTGAAGGAGGAACTTACACTTAATTTGCTGAACAGCTGCTAACCATGTGTTAATTGCAACAGCTGATTGGCACTGCCTTTAATCTGCTGGTACTTTTGGATCCATCCATCCATTTTTTTTATACACGCTCTAATCCAATGAGATGTGATGGCTAAAAATCCATCGATCTACTTGACAGCTTATGCAATACAGGGTCAGGGTGTTCCTGGGGTCTATCCCAACAAGCATGGGGTGCAAGGGAGGAAACCCCCAGAACGGAATGCCAGATGGCTAAAGATAAATCACTAAATTAGTTCTTTTTGACTTGATATTTTAAATATATGCTGAAAAAGACAAGGATTCCTGCAAATCTCATGATTCCTTTAATTGACTAAGTGGATGGTGTCACTTTGGTGTATAAGTCTGCATGTGCTCATGTGAGACTAAGGCGATGGTGCAATGTGAAATGTGCGATGAGAACAGGTCTGTGAGGAAGACCTTACTGTGAGTATGTGCAGCACCTGCTGTCTTGCTGACTGCCAGTTTTGACAATACTTCACTTATTTCATCTACAACATTTAGGAGCTACAAGTGTCAAAGTAAATGATAAATGAATAAGCTAATAAACCTACAACACAAGTGCACAAAAATTTCGATTGTTTGCAATCCATTTTTGCAATCAGTTGAGATCACAAGCTTATACAGCCTGCCTGAACTTCATTAGGAGTAATTGCTTTACTTGGTTGATATGTGAGTGACAAAGGGATTTTATGCATCTATTATTATTGCCATAAGCATCACAGTAAGATCCTGTTTTATTATTATGCATCAATTAAAAAAATAACTGTATTACATTTGCATAATACCCGATCACACATAAAAGTCTTCATATTATACCTCTAATTGTGATAACCTTGCTGTAATGAATATACACAGTGTATACCCAGGCCCTTCTTTTTAAATACGCACAGCCAAAATTAATTTACCCAACTGAGTCTTCATAGCTATGGTTAATCATGAGTATACCTACTGTACCATTAAACAAAAATCAGCATAGTGACACTCTTTGTAGTTTTTAATTCATTCACTCATTCATTCATTCATTTAAATTGAGATGAAGCCTCTTGCTATTGTCAGAATAATAGCAGATCTTCAGGCAGACTTTTTACAGAAGCTGAGATCATTAATTTACATCTTTCCCATGAGAAGCGCCCATTAGTCACGCCTGTGGTTTTACCTCGGCGTATTTGGAGGGATGGGCGCTGAGGAGGGTATCTGCATGTTTTCCTTTTCTCTCCCTTGGCGGAGCCTCCGGCTCCTCTCGTCATTAATAATTTGCTCGCTCGCAGATAGTTTTCCTTTTTTTTTGCTGCTTTATTCATTAGTAGAGATGAGGTCTTAAGCTCTTAAAAACTCTCTTCCCTAGCGCACGACGTGTTGTCCTTGGCTAAGTGAAGACAAGTTGTAAAACGCCACAAGTTTTGACCATAAAACTACTCATGGCTGCTAGGACTGTTCGATATTTCTACTGTGGATGTGTGTAATTTGTTTAATGTCTGACATCAGCGTGTCTTGTGGTAATAACGTTTTTAAAAATGCTTTTATTGCCATTTTACAGCCGTGCCAGCTCCTGTAGCATACTGGGATTTAAATATATTATCTTGTTCTGCCTGTTTTGTTATTCCTCACTCTTAATGCTTAAAAGACTGATGCACCTTTCAAATGTCTGAAGTAATGGAATGAAAATAATTTCTCAAAGATGGAAGGAATTCCAAAGGATCAGAATGTGATTCAGGGAGATAAATTATACAGCAGGAGTAAGAACAGGAAGTGAGTACAGGTGTACCGATGTGTTCTCAACAAATAAATATGGACCGCAGAAGGGACCACAATCAGACAAGTGGACGATATCTAGGGTCCAACATTATGGACTCTCTGGACTTCCTCTCATAAAACCTTCACACAACATTCTTCTACCAAAACCCACCATGTGGGTGCTGTAAGGGGGAGAAGGGCATGAAAGAATCTGGAACATAATTGGATTGGTCTGGGTTGGGTGCCCAATATAATATGCTTTCATGGGGTCTAGTGTCTAGTGGCAGCCCAGCAAGTACATGAATAATTCCTGATTCAAGTCCAAGGATGGGAACTGCTTGAATTGCTCCAGTGACATAGCCAGCTTTAGCCGACGAATGCATGAAATTGACATCTGAATGTAAATGTTTATAAGTGAGCAACTGAGAGCCCTCATAAAAGGAATGTGTTTAAAAGTATGAGACCAAAAGGCTGCAAACACCTCTTGGTTATACACAGTAGTTTGGGGTTAACTAAATGTCTAATGGGGTCCTACTGAGGACCTACAGTGATTTGTACTGTGATGCTCACACTAGATACCATCTAAAAAAGCAGAAAAGGTCCCTTTAAACCATCTTAAGAGGTACTCCTAATGGCGAGAGGTTAACATTTTCACAAAGCCTTTTCGTTATTGTTGTAATGTCTTATCTCAACCTTAGATGAAGTGAAATATGAATCTGTAAAAATGATCTGTAAAGGAAAACCAATTGCTTTTGGAAGAAATTTTCTTCCTTTCAAACAAAACAGCACAAAGCAAAAGATAAGCCATTGAAGTAGATTTTGATGGTCTCACTTATTAAAGTAAAACAAATAAATAAATTGTCCAGAAGTGAGCATCTTAATCAAGCGTGCCAAGAACTCACAGCCTAACCCTGTCTTTTTATTAGCAGGTATCTGCAAATGCTATAAAATTATATCATTAAACCAGCTGTGAGCATTTTTATCCCAAGCTGTGATTCATTAGAAGGAATGATTGCGAGACAAAGAGCTCAAATGGCGAAAATATGCCATATTTTTCATTTAAAAAGGCTTGTATATCTATTGTAATTTCACACAAAAATCAAGGGTCTGTCAGACAATTCCGTGTACTGTCTGATTACAAAGTAAAGAAATATTAGAGTTGTCTGATAAGTCACAGTTTGAGCTATACTGATGATTATGTCAGGTGAAAAGTATATACTGGTGTTGCTCTCAGTTTTTGTGCATAGCACACGTATTTAAGTAATCAGTTTTCCTAAAGTACTCACAAGTTAAAAAGTCCTGCAAAATTTCTGTGATGACACAGATCATTTTTTGTAAGTTACAGGAGAAGCTGCAGTGTTTCTCTGCCTTGTGCCCTGTTCCGCCTGGACATACGGTTAAGGCAGAGGTGTCAGAGGGCCGGAGCCCTGCACATTTTTGGGGTTCCACTCATTTAACACACCTGATTGAACTCTTTTTTGCTAATTACCACACAGCTTTTGAGCTGAGTCATTTATGGTGGAACAGGGAAAGAGCTAAGCTACCCAGGGCTCCAGCCCTCCAGGACTGCAGTTTGACACCCCTGGGTTAGAGGATGGATGGATGAAATTGTTAAAAATAAAAGATTAATAGCTTCTGTGTTTTCATTAAACCAAGTCACTCATCTTTGATGCACATTAAAATGTCCATCCATACACATACTACAATTGTTCAAACCAAAAACAATTTATAAAAGTCTGTCAAAGTACAAACACATATTCAAGATACCCCTGCAATGAAAGTCTCACTACAGATTCATTTAATTGATGTGACTCCATCCGATAATGAAGGGTATGTCCCAAATAGCTTCGTGAATCAATTAACACCAAATTAACAATTTAACACAGTAATTATCTTTCGTATTAAAAGATATCTCCAGGAAACAAATTAAATTTTTTCAAGTCTCTTTCATTCTGGATTTGTCATATAAAGTAGATTGAATATAATTCATAAAATAATTAGATATAGTCATTTAATGGCTCAATTATTGAAATGAAAACTCCAGGGTGTGTACCTTATTAATTTAATTGATTTTTTTTAAATATCCAACATGAGACAAAATAAAATCTCTCTCAGCCCTCACAAAGTCATTCCCTGCTGTTTTGCTTAATGCCATTTAATGTTTCTTATTTTGTATGTTCATTTACTATGCCAGTGGCTTAAAACTGCAGAAACTTCAATTTTCAGGCACATTACTCGGGAATCTATTTTAAAAAGACAATGTTATGAAAGTTTAAAAGTATTCAAATGACTAGACTATAGGAGAAACTTAATTTGATCAATTTTTCCATTTCCAAGCAATTGAATGTTACAGCATTTAAGACATCATTAGTGGCGAGTTGCAGAAATAAGCCAAATTTAGTTAAGAATACAGAGCTCTTAAAATGAAATATAACTAAACGCGACTATTAGATTGCTAAAGTGTTATAGTCTATCCATCATCTGTACTGTTTCTCTAGATCTGGTTCGCAGTGAGCATGGACCCTAACCCAGTAAGCACAGGGCAAGGGTCAACCTAGATATAATGCCAGTCCATCACAGCGTTCACGCTGGTGCACAGTGGGCAAGGTAGCGGCAGCTTGCACCTAACCGCATGTTTCTGGAGCGTGGTGGAAATCAAAGCGCCTAGAGGAAACCCATAAGAACCTGGAGAGGACACTGGGAGAACGGGAACACTGTACACCCATGCACACACAGAGCAGGGGGGCTGAGTCTAACCCCCAAGCTGAGAGGCTACAGTGGTAGCCACTGAACCACAGACCTGTCATAATCTGCAATCTGTAGTGGTGCCTTTCTACTGTCACCAAGAACGGAGCCGTTACCATGCCGATGTCCCTGCTTACTAGCGTGACCAAACCGATTCTCACACTTGCTAGCGAAAACTATCACAAACTATCACAAAAATAAAATAAAAATTGTACTTAGCAAATC
The DNA here is from genome assembly GCA_026781065.1 of Mormyrops boulengeri. Taxonomy (NCBI): domain Eukaryota; kingdom Metazoa; phylum Chordata; class Actinopteri; order Osteoglossiformes; family Mormyridae; genus Mormyrops; species Mormyrops boulengeri. Next base: position 706,118 of record JAODLD010000136.1, read on the forward strand.
ATGATGTACACCGTGTGAACAGTAAATAAACATCTCTTCAGTTTTACGTCACTGTCGCTCTCCAAACCTGACAGCGCCTTTACTGAGCCGACCCTTCTGCAGTGGAAAACCGAAGCGAGCTGGGACAGCTCTGTGTCTCTTGGCGGTGTGGCTTGGATCCGGGTCGGTTCCTGTATGCCAGGGGAAATGCACTGTAGGAATACTGTACCACTGGTCTGTGGATCATAGGTGCAGACCTATATTAGGTAAATGACATTTGCGCTGTGGAAGGGACCTGATCGCCGGGCAAGGGCACCACCCCATCAAAGAAATTTACATTTACTGAGGGACCACCCCGCCCCACTCAATGGTGGGCCGCCAGGCCTTACAGTTGGAAGAGTCGAGAGGCCCTGCTCTAGATGATATCCATCTCCAGAGTACGACAGATCACCTGACACACATCTGCTTTGCAATAATCGCTTAAATGAAAGTCCGCACGCAGAGAAATAAACATAGATGAAAAGGAGAACCAAAAGTCCAAGGCTGGAGGTTCAACCAGAAACGTCTCCTGCTACGCCGTCACGCTGGTCGTCTTGTTAAGACGTGTGATTTTTCAGAGACGTGAGAGTGTCATGGAGTCTGATAATGGTGCAAAAAAAAAGCAGGGCTTTTTTTCGTTAAAATATCACAGACATTTTGCGAGACGCACGGTATCAATGCCCTCGCATGTGATCTATTTTTACACACTCTGTTGTACCTTCCCACGTTGGCCTTGATAAGAATGATTCCTGTATGAATAAATAATGAGAATCAGAAGAATAGCCTGCAGAGATTTGAGCTTACTGATGTAAGGCATCTCACAGCAACTGTCAAGATATATGCAGACCGCAGAGCTGGGGGCAAGTGTGCGACAAGAAGGCAAGAAAAGATCGTAGGAAATACCTCAAAAGTGGAGGAGAATTTTTCCATTACCTCTTTGCGCTTGTCTGTGGAACAGGAGATAATGCAAAATTTTAAAAGCAGCCTGTCGTCTCACCCCTGTAGCAAAATAAGTGTGTTTTTAAAGGTCAAAAGATCTCACATTTATGATTACAATACCCCAAACGACTTTAATATGCAAATACCCCGAGGACAGTAGAATTTGCATTCAGTAGACGTTAACTTCAATACTATCCAGCCTCATATTCAAGCTGAAAGACATCTTTATCCGTGTAGGCTGATGTCTAAACTGCTAGGAAATAAGACATTATATTTCAGCATCTTGAGCTGAAGCTTAAAGTAGCTTTTACTGTTTGTGCGGTAAGAAAAAAAATGTTCACCTGCTAGCTTGAGAAACTGTGACGAGAAAAGATAAGGATAAATAACTTCCTTGGTTTTAGAAGGGATTCAGAAAGATTTCTTAATGTAGTTGCAGATGTGGCAGACTTCTGGATAGATAGAAAAAGGACATGAGTGGGGAAGGGTGAAGTATTCTGTATGCAGGTCATCACCTAGTGGTCTTAAAGCTAATGTACATTAGATGAACTTTTCGAAAACACATTTACAAGTGCTGAGCATATATACCGAGCAGTACGTGCGAGTGTTTAATTTAGGAGGCAGATTGTTATCTGATCCACCATCGATCCCAGGATCTGCCGAGGTCCTGGAGCCTGTGTCTTTTTCCCGTTACTCTTACCCTGAGCTTAATTAGCCTAGCCGGCTCATTTGTGCTGCCGCGCCGGATCAATTTTCTCCCGCTTGCAGGGAAAAAAACTGTCCGCACCTGGGCGCCAGTGTGAAGTGTATTTCTTCACAGTCAAAGGATGGTAAGAATGAAGCACCTCCAGGAATTGGCCATGTTTGATTTCGGGGAGTCGGGGGAGGGGGACCAGACCTTGCTAGTGTGGCCGGATCAGTGGCGGGGTGCCGCGCGACTCGTCTTTGGTGGGGGGAGAATTCCGGTCAGCTTGATTAATAATGAAAGCTTGCCTCAACAGGCACCAACAGACTTCACCTAGATGTTTCTTTCTCCTTACTGCTTTTTATAAATACGCCGGAACAAATTTATGTAATATCTGCAGAGTGAGTATTAGAGACCATCTCCGTAAATTGAAGAACACCTGAAATGCATGTTATGCAAGTTATATTCACTATTTATTGTTTTTTATCAAATTTCTCCTACCCCACACCTGTACTCCCTCAGTCTGTCCATCGGACTGCATACACAGGAACAGGCTACTGCTAAAACGCTATGCTCTTAAACTGTGTATCCCATTTTACCTGACTTAGGGTGCCTATTTTAACTGAATTATTGCTTGTGAAGGAGCTATGGAGAAATAATCAGAAAGGCATGACAGAATTAAAGACATTCAGATATAGGATGAACAAAGGTCATGAGCAAATGAGATTATAGTACTATAACAGGATGTGTTGAGGTACTTGCACTGCAGTAACCTATTTTTTAGATCCAACTAGGTCTTTGGTGATTTTTCGCGGTTATTTCTCATGAGCAAATGCAAGCAAGTCTCACCTCTGTAAAACTGAGTCAAAGCAAGATGTGGTTTTCGCGATGGTTCATTTGGTTACTAGCTAGAAGAAATTAGAACCGAAACACCATAAATTTCACAACATGTTCTTTTTCTCTCGTGTCATCACGTTTGGCTGTGATGACCAGTATCATGCCCTGCTCGTCCGATCCTCCTGTGTGTCACGCCCCGCCTTGTACCTCGTGTGGAATCCCGATGTCACCTGCCGTTTCCAGTCATGTTGATTAGTCCTGTGTATTTAAGTCTGCGTTACAGTATGTTTCCCCAGTCCGGTCATTGACGTTATGTGGTTGTCTCCCGACTCCACAAGAAGATGTCACCGATGCAGGAGGCTTGTCTGCCGGCAGCGTTGTCACCTCGTCTGCCTGCAGCATCGCCGTCTGCGCCCAAGACCCTGGCCAGACAGTACTTTGACCTCAAGGGTCTATACTGGTGGGTGAGGGGGAATCCGGCGTTTCGAGACTCCCCTGAAGCTGCCTCACTCCTTGCACGGTTTAAGGAGATGTTCGCCACCTTTACCCTGATTTCCCCGCCTTGAGAGCTGGAGAAGGTGGCGGAGAACCTGAGGAAGCTGCTCCAGTTAAGGACAGAACAAGCTTCCTCGGCAGGAGATTCTCCGGCCCCCGTGGTTCCTGTCCCGGTGGTTCCTGCGCCTTGTTTCTTCCTCGCCTCCTCCATTATCCACTTCACCTCCCTCCTTGCCTCCTTCAGCAATCCCTCCGCCTTCCTCCTCGCCCCCTTTGGTGTCCCCTCCGGCTCCTGCCTCGCGGTCGCCGAGGGTCCCTCCTGCTCTGGCCTTGCGGTTGCCTGTGGCCCCTGCGGCTCCCATCTTCCACCCACTGGGATTCCCTCCAGCTTCCTGTTTCCCTCCGCCCTTTGCTTCCTTGCCCCCTGTGTCTGCTCCTCGTCCATTTACTCCACCTTTGTTCCCTCCTGGCCCCTTTGTTCCTCCTGTTGGCTTGTCCCCTCATTGTTCTCCTCCTTGAGTTCTGTATTCCAGTCTTTGGTGCGTCTGTGTGTGTCTGCGTGGTTTACCTTGTTCCTGTTCTGTGTGTCCCTGCTGTTCCCTGTGTTTCATTGATGTTTCTTGCTTTTGTTTCTTCAGGTCCTGTGCCGTCTCCGGTTTCGCCCCCTCGGTCCCGTTAGGCGCGCCCGGAGTGCCTCTGCTTCCCCGGTCCACGCTTCCCCTGTACGTAACAACCAGTATGATTCTTCATAAATGAGTGCAATGTACATGTATGTGGTATTGTGACTCAGCAGTATGCATATATAAAATACATCAGAAAACACCACCCACTGCCAAGACCATCTCATGCTAGTCAACCTTTAAAGCCAGCAGTCCTACAGTTTACACAAATAAACTGCAAAAACTTCAGAAAACAAACAGATATACAAGTACTCTTTGTAGCGACCTCAGGAGTCTCCCTAGGCAATCTTGGGCTACGTTTGGGGTTTGCTGCCTTCAGCATGGCTGACCATTCCAGAATCTCTTCAGTGTAGTCTTCCACCGTAGCAAAAACTTTGACCTTTTTATATTTAGATTATTCTCATTTTTTAATACGTTGATTTAATCCTTTTATACTAACAATCGAGCAATTATTGCTATTTCATTATTCGCAATTATGAATGACCACATTATCTGATAATTGTTGTTTGTATATTGCTGCTCCATGTTTAATTAGCACTGATGATGATGAGTAGCATTCTGGAATCATGCAAGTGGTTTGCAATCATAGCCATTCTGTTTATTTCTTTCTTCAGGACATGATCTGAAGTTGCGCTAAATGACTGCTTATTTGTTCGTATTTGTTGGTTCAGTAGACAGCTAATTTCATGAAATTTTGAGATTGCACCTTTTGTGAATTTCCATTTGGATTGCTTTTTAATGTGAGACAGTAAACTTTTTGTCAGTGTCAAGGCCAGCTGGGTTTCGTCACCAAGGTCTTTGTTGGCATAGGGATGCAGATCAGATGCCTTGGAGCTGCAAAAGCCTCTCAATATTGCCCTACCTACAATTGGCTGACAATATTGTTATAAAATTCACCATAAGGCTGGCTGGTATGGTGATGCAGTGGTCAGCATTGTTGTGGTGATGGACTGACATCCAGCCCAGTGTTCCTGTGACTGGAAGAGGCTCCAGGCTCTTTGTGACCCAGTACCAAGTGGTTGGAAGATGGACACCATAATCCATTATCTCATCGCATGGTATAATGATTATTTAGCACATGGCACAGTCAATTATCATAGTCATTTATGACATCTAACCAAAGGTGTGACATGTGATTCTGTTATCAAGTGTAGTGCAAGTTTTCATTAATTAGAATTATAAGGCTTATAATCTATATGTATTATATTTCATAGTGGAAATATAATGAGGAAAGGTATTTAAGACAAGAAACATTTTTTTCCACAAGAATCAATGTCATGGAGATTATTTGTCATACAACTAGAAACTGTATAAATTCCCTTGCTGTTTCATCTACTGTGCTGTATTATCTCAAACTAATTCATTACATGATACTCTCTGACACCTTATTATGCTTCTGTCTTGCCGTCGTTTTAATGTCAAACCTCAGGCACACGTGTCAAAGGGAAACAACAGAACTGTCGAACTTTGCTTCCTGCCATATTACTCACTGACAAGTCATGCCTCCCAGCTAACGCGACGGCGAAATGTGTCGCGGGGCCGCGTTTGGCACACGGAGACGTAATTATCTTAAAAGATTCTCTAATTCAATACCACAGAGGAAAAAGCCGAGGCATAAAATAAGATTTCATTACATTTCAGCTCGGCTGAGTGTAGCTTAATATCAGTCGCAATCTGCTGCAATTCGTTTCAGACGGATCGTCCTGGAAAGTCTTTAGAACATCGTCTCGTGCTTTCAGAATCTTCAGCTCACTATGTTCCTTTTACATTTCATATATAGCCATTATACAGGATTAGAATATGAACAATCTGTGATGGTTCGAAGCTGATAATAATCTCTGCTGGCACTCGACTATTGACAAACGAGTACGGCCACCCACAAAGGGCATTGCTGTATTTGTCCCTCTGTTAAGGCAAACAATGGAAACGTCAACACAGATAATTGAAAAGGATCTCAGATAAAGGATATCGGCTGGCTTGCTCACGCAGTGCTTGTTTCCTTGGGTTTTAAATGTCACAAATATTTAAGCTGAAATTCTGGCGTATTCATCGTGCCAGGTTACAGTTTATCTCGGATATCTTTTTGTGTAGTGAGAGGTACAAAGAAGGCAAGAAGTAGTATAATAGAGTCCAAAGTTCTTGATGCAGGTACCTGGATTAAATCCTCACTTGTACCTGGTTAATATTTAAACATCAGGGTCTGTTTGGAGAATGATTAGGTTTGTTTGGTTGCTTTTGCTGGATTTGCATGGTCATTATCGCTTTAATTGCACCCAGGACAACGGTAAAGTCAAAGTCCTGTAACCTTGAGGGGGGAGATAGGGGGTGCCCAGTAACTGTGTTTAATATACTTAACCTGAAGCTCTTTGGTGAAATATGTAGTTGGTAAAATGTGTGTTTTATCCTATGTCGGCATTTCAATAAAGTATAACGTAATCATAGCTAAATGTAATCAAATCAAAGTTTATTTATCAAATGCACAACAGTACAGCATACAGCAGTAGATGGAGGCAATGAAATGAATCAGGATACAACACAATTTCAACTTTCTTGTAACATTTATGCCTCGTGTTATTTAAAATCCCTTGTAACAAAATCAGCCAATAGTTATTGGCATTGTTGTTTATTATTTGTATGGTGCTGTAATGCATTGTTTAGTGCCAACTAAGGTCATTTCAAAATTGATGTTTTCTTTAAAGTATATCCACAGTTTCTCTGGTAAGAAAGTTAAGCGTACAAGTAATATAATAACATAATATCGTAACTAATGCAGTAATATAATTATTGCTTCTTGGCCAGTGGCTTTTTATTCTTTCATACTTAATACTTCTCAAGGTCCTTTTCATTTTCTTCACAGACTGAATTGTATTGTCACATTCTCTGTTGGCTGTGGCTGTAATGAATGGACAGAGAGAGGATCCAAGTGCAGAAGCAACAAGTTCATTTCCGCAGTAGTGGTCCACAAACTGGCAAAGGGATGAAAACCTGGTGGAGACAATATAGGCAAACAAATGCAATCCTTTATCCAAATCTGTAGTTCAAACACAAACACAAGGTCATAGAGTCCATATGGGTAGCAAAGGGCAAATAATCAAATCCAGATCGCAAGATGAAAAGTAAGAAAGCTGGTAAAGCAGATAGGTGTCATAGATGGAAACCAGACTATGAACCAAATGCTCAGAATGGTCTGTCATTCAAAACTTCGCCAAGAAGTGCTTTTATACCAAGCTGATGGGCTATAGGTGTGCTTTAGTATTCAGGTGAGGTGGAGTGGGAACTGATCGGGCATGCTTGGATAGACGCTTGGATAGACATGCCTGTGACAGCAGCCCTGCCCTGGGTTGAACCTGTTACTGATAAACGGCAGAGCAGACCGACAGGCTGCAGATGACGGAGGACGCAAATGGTGTAGAAGAGATGCGCTTAACTGAGACAGGAGCTGCTGCGGAATGTTAATAATCTGCCTGCGGAAGATTATCTATGATCTCAGTTTAAACTGCAAAATGGCATCTTACGCACTTCATTAAACAAAAGATGACTTATGATGAATATCACCAGCAGCGATGTGTAGATGCAGAGATTCAGAGCAGACCTTCTCCGGAGTGGCAGCCTCACTGCTCTGTGGTAACTCGGTTGATATGCTGCAGCTTGGAGACTCTTGGTATGCCAGTGCTAAAGCTTAATGTTTATGGATGATAAACAGAGTGTATGAGGTTTGAACCACACTCAGATCATAATGTGGAAATTCAACATTTATTAATTAAAAGTAATGCACAAATACTCAGTTCATGCACCAACCATCCATCTGTTTTCCATAACTGCTTATATTGTACTGGGTTGTAACAAGCCTTGAGCTTAACTTATGGCACAAAGTAGGGGATGCATGACACCAAAACTGGATAGTCTGAATATAGTAGAATTTGGGGAAAAACCAGCATGAGCATGGGACAAACATGCAGACAGACAGGCCCTGGGTGATACATATACTGGGATAGGAAATGCAAATGGGAAGATTCAGAGTGCAGGATTTCTCTGTGCCTCCTTGAACATCTACACTTTTATACGTCGACCAGAGCATTGGACCGGATCGCCGTCTCCCTCGGGATGCATTGGCACAGACATTGCTTAGGAAAGTAAAAAAAAAAAGAAAAGCAGGAAGTCTGATTGAAAGGTGCTGATCACACCTGGAACAACAGCATGGTAACCAGACTGATACCGTGGGGTGGGAGGGGGGGCAATTCCATGAAGAGTAGCTTGCTTCCTAATTCGCCCATCGCTCCATTTGGCATGCCTCCTACATGACACTCGCTGCTATAGACATAACATCAGGCAAAGTCCAGAAGCTGTGCCTGGTTAGGAGAGGAAGGTCAGTACGCCTGTGTGTCTGTGTGGGCAGATGTCTGGTCATGCTTTTTTTTGACCCTACTCTTGTCTTTCTGTTGGAGTTGGTGTCCTTCTGCATAGTGCAGCAGGCTGTCGATAATTGAGTCCAGCTATCAGTCTTCTGGCACCTTCCACTGGCAGGCAAGCCAGGCTGTTGAGAAAACCTCCAAAGCTTAAAGCTCATTCCTCTGACGTCAGCAGAGTAGAATTATTGCTCCACCCCCTAGAAATTGTGGTCCTCGCTACAGGTAAGTACCATCATCCCCCAAGCTCTGATCTGCGCAGGGTGGCTTCATTACCTTCACCCCTCGTTCTTACAACTTATAACCTTTACACAGAATGGGCTTTGATACCCTGCTCCGCCAAACAGACCTGCAGAACTTTTAAAATCATGAAATGGTTTTTAATCAAGGCTTTATGGATGAACTGTAGTTGACATTTCTATAACCAATCCATGGAATGTTCTAGGAAAACCCATGAATTACTTTCCAGTCCACCAGACCCTTTCAAGTCATACTCCTCTATTCACAACGCTTCCACTTTGTATTGGACCTTACTTTAGCAGATATAGAATTTGTCCTATTTTATACCAAAATCCCAAATCCTCAACTAAAAATGGCATAAAAGAATCTGACCTGAAGGACAATGACTCATTTTGTTGAAGGCTATAAATCCTCAGTGGTGATCGGCTTACATTCTCCTGCTCAGCCATTCATCACCCATCACCAGCCATAGCTGAAAAGCGTCACCAATGGAAATAAGCACGGATACCCCGAAAATAAGAAAAATAGAGGCTACACAGTGTCGGTGGTAACTCGCACTGTTGCCTTTTCATATCTTGGTGCTTATAAAGACTTTTATAAGAAATGTCAATGACTATTTCCTTTAGGGTTTCCTGTCACCCAGAAATCTTAGCCAAAGTCCCTTAATCAAAACAGCATGATTTTCTTTACATGTGAAAAATGAAATTCACTGAACTTTAGTTGAGAGCCAAAAATCGCTTTCAATGCTGGAAATCACTGGCTGGTTACAATGATAATTGATTTAATCATTTACTAGCTGACTTGGTAATTCTTACTACGGAATCTGAAATATGAATTCCTTACGTATCTGCTTGGAGCCTATCTCATGGAATACAGGAAGGGGGCACCCTGGATGGGATACCCGTCCATCACAGTGCTCACACTCATTACACAAGTTACTTAGAGAAAGCACTCCTCCTAAACTTATTGCCTTTGAACTACGGGAGGAAATCCAAGGATCCAGAGGAAACCCACACTCACATGGGGTGAAGAGGAGAACTCCACAGACACAAAGGGGGAATGAAACCCACAAACTCTGGAGGTGTGAGACTACAGCGCTACCATCTAAGCCTCTACATTTGTTATGACAGCTAACAATACAGCAAAGTAAGGTAGGAACCTCCACTGTCCATTCAGCCCCATTATAAGGACAAGACTGTGCAGAACCACAGACAGCACCCAGCCCATGCACCCAGCGCCTCTGTTGCGTGTTAACAGGACAACCTCAGGGTACCTCATTAGGTCAACAGGCAAGCTCTTTAGGATCTTACACATCTGTTTGATCCAAAAACCTGTAAAATAAAATATAAAGCACCCCGAGTACATTCACCAACACTGTATTTCTGGTTGGCCAGCCATTTCCACATTTGTCTGAATGAGTCATTGACTTTTTTTTGCAATTGTTTTCCCTTAACACATTGTCTTTTCAATTTTGACCAACTCCTCCGTAATATAGTTTTTGGCATGAGCAGTAAATGAATGGTGGGTTGAAGCCCTTTTAAAAATCAAAACGAAGTTTAGTGTCAGGAACACAGTCTTTCAGGCTGTCCTGTCGCCACATTTAGTCATTAATTAAACACGTTAGCATTACAGCAGTCACATTTGTTCTTAGACTGATAGCAGTGCGATCTCCGATTAATGGAAATGAAAACAGGAGGGAACTTAGTTTGGTTTTCTACATCAGTGCCTTCTCATTAGAACAATTTCCTCTAACAGCCATCTCCAGGCTGGTGTAAGATGCACAGGCTTCATGTTTGTCCCTGACTTCTGTTATTTATATATTTATGAATAATGATCTATTCCTCCAAAGTCTCGGGAGCCACGAGTGGGAACTCATTAACTGCTCCTTCATGGAGAGCGGAATTTGCAACTGGCAAGATTAAAAAAAAAATCCTAAAACAATTTAAATTGTTAATGCTGAACAATGAGCTCGAGGGAGTGGGTTGTGGGAGTTCATGGTGGGGGGGGGGGGGGTTGGGGAGCGTTGATGTGCCGACTGCAGTGGAGGGAGCATCGCGTAATGAGAGAGTATGTGTAGGGCTCAGGTGTGCAGTGCCATTGAGACAGACGGAGCTCACGCCGCCTCGACGCACAAATTCGTTAGCCGACTTATTTAGTGATGCTAATGAGCTGGAGTATCTTAAGGCCTTCCTGTTTTCCTACACCGCGAGGCTGGGGGTGTTCTGTATGGGATATCCTCAGGCTGATGTCTGTAATGTCTAAAGTAATTTAAAGACCTTTTGGGATTCATTCTTAATGCTGGATGACCTCCAGCTGTATATTACTTGAATTTAACACCACTATCACTGCAGATAAGAACAGTACAGAAATAATTTAAATTATAGGAATAAATGAGATATGATGTTAGCTCTAAGCATGTGGAATTTACATATTTTTTTCTCATGGCTTTTCTGCAGGTTACCTGCTATCTAAAAGAAATATTTCCTGAAGTTCATATTAATTCCTGGCACCCGATTCTCCTTATTTTGTCTGTTTCTTTATGTGTGTGCACCCTATAATAGACCAGTGGCCTATCTAGGCAGTCCCCTGTCTTGTGCACGATGCCTCCTGGGATAGGTTCATAGGTCACTATGAAGTGGTTACCGACATTGAGCCGATAAGTAGACGATTAACTAAACAATAGTATGACACAAATTCATACTTTATTTTTCTTTTATGAAAAGAACAATAAGCAGAATAAAGAAAAGTTTCCATTCTGATTGGAGTAACTTCCATTTTCAGATGTTCTCAAATGCCTGTTTATGGACTGTGTGGATGTTCCAGGAACGATCCATGAAGCCTGGCTGGATTTTCCAGATCCCCCCCCACCACGCCCCACAATGTGTAGTTACAACTGGGCAATTCTCCCATATAGTGTGCTTTTTGTGGTGAAGGGCTTCACTATGTACGCCCTGTCATCCCTGTTTAATGTTACATAAGAGGCAGATTAACTGCATTGAGCAAGACGAATGTCGCTCCATCAGCCGTGGATAAAACTCTTACAAAAATCTGCCGGTAATAAGAGCGTTATCACAGGCAGATAATGCTTCTGCTAACATCTGGATTTTTATGACTTTGAGTAACAGATAATGAATGCATTGTCAGCTTGGTAGATACCTTGATACCCTGCTTTCATATTTTAACACTCATTACACGCAAAACAGGGGTTGCGAGTGTAACCCTATTAGAGTGGCTGCATATCAGCACTCAAAGTCAGGCTGCTTTGCTCTATATTACACTGCGCTGACATGGAATTCATTTCACATCTGTCTTTCCCTCCACCCCCACATAAATGGCAAAAGAAGCCTTATGTATAACATGAGGAGGCAGAAGTAATTCTGGAGAAGAAATACTATGTGTGTGTGTTTGTGTGTGTATATATATATAAGTAATTATGAGTACAGGCTGAGCTTGTGGAAGTGTTAGGGACTGGGCGGCTGCTGCATTCGTTCCCGGCAGGGAGTGGTTACCAGAGGTGGCAATTTCAGGTCCAGAAAGTAAAAATCCAGACCAGGATTTTGTTTCAACCAACCAGCTGAGCGTA
>JAODLD010000136.1:719184-761419 GCA_026781065.1 Mormyrops boulengeri
CCCCCCCCCCCCCCCCCCCCCCCCCCCCCCCCCCCCCCCCCCCCCCCCCCCCCCCCCCCGCCCCCCCCCCCGCGAAAGAAAATTTTGGATTTTTCTTTTTTGCCCTGTATAGGGTTTTCATCTGTCATTTAATTTGCTAATGATCAAATATGGTCTTCATTTAAACGTAGTGAGGATCCATGAAAATGTGCGAGCATCACTGGGGTACGGCTCCTTTCCCAGTTACTCTTACATGTTCAGCTGAAAATGTCAGTAGTACAGACATTTTGAATGTGGTGACAATGAGCTGTATTCCATTTCACGTTTTACAAGTATAGAAATTACTGTAATTATTGTAATATTTCTGCCCGTCTCATCATACTGAAGACCAGACTGAGGCCTTTGTAAGGCCCACTGGAGAATCAACTCGTTGCTCTAGGCAATACGTCATATAGTGTGAATTATTTTAAGCTAGTCAATAAGACTCGTAATCTTTTGACAAATCTATACTTTGTCTTGAAGTGCATCATTAATAATAGAACTCGGTGAGCCTGACTGGTACAGGTGATGATAACATTTTATCTGCTCATATTACTCTAAAATGCTGCCTTATATATAAGGGATCTCTGTACTTCCCATGGTACACAGGAGGCTGCTCATTTATCTTATAAATTCCCAACATGTCAACCACCTTAAATGATCAGTTATTCCTTCAAAAGTATAAAATTCACACTTTTTTACAATCAGGGCCATCGCTAACAGCTCTTCATTCCACTGTACTACCTCGCAAGTGTTTATTAAACCCCTTTATACTGTAAGACTGGATCAGCATAAAAAGAACATTGTTGTCTTTTTTCCCTGTTGTCACAAGTCAAGCATTAAAGGGAATATTTCAGTGAAGAATGGAGGTGCATATTGTATGTAACGCCAGTGCTGTTTGCAGGTTTTTGATCTGATACCTTTAAATGCATCTTATCAATGAGGGATTTCACCTAATCCCATTCACACATTTACATTCGGGTGTAAATTTGATAAGTTTGTAAACTTGAAGTTAAGTACTTTAATCAAAGGTACAACAGCAGGTGCCTCTCCTGGGCTTGAATCAGCAATTGTCCTTGTAATTGAACACCACACTGCCTGCTGTCCCCATTCATGTATCACGGGAAGGTTAAAATCCTGATCCTCCATTGTATTGGTTGTGATGGACCAAAGGTGGCATCTTTATGTACTGACATCCCAGAAGGCTTCAGAAGAATGCTGCTGGACAGTGACTGGTCCCACTCCTTCAGGATCAGCACATAAGGATACCCCATCAGGCCAGGCTGGAAGCTTGCCTGTCTCTCCCTTGCCATACTCAGCAAGACAAAGAAGCTACATTCAAGTGCTGGTCTCAGGCTAAAGGAGACAAAGAAGAAGGATGGATACAAATCAGCTGGGTCTCCCAGATACTGGTAAAGCTGACTGAGGGAATGAGGGGAAGGCTTGGCCCCATGCCCTATGGCACATGTCACCCTACCGGCTTAATCCTGAAGTCCCACCCACCAGTAACCTGTAACACCCACACACACAGACCTGTTATCATATCTTTGTGGGGACCGCTCATTCATTTCTACGGGAAAAATGCTAACACTAACAATGACAAACTTAACCCCTACCCAGCCCCAACCTTAATCATAAGTAACCAAACAAAATACCAATGCAAAAATAGTTTTTGCATTTTTAGTTTTTTGATGGCAGTCACAGATTTTTAGAAAATTGGAAACTGGTTCCCATATTGTCACACCCAGCCCCGATCGCCCTCCTGTGCACCACGCCTCCTCGTTAACCCCGTGTGGAATCCTTCCGTTTACCTGCTGTTTTCCGCTTCCTGCTCGTTACCTTGTGTATTTAGTCCGCGTTCTAGTCAGTCTTCCCCAGATCTGTCATTGTAATGTTACTGCTGTGCGTGCCTGGTGTTCCCTGTCTGCTTGCTTCCCCCGGAATAAACCCCGTTTTCCCCGCTACCTTGGCTTGCTCGCCTGCTTCCCTGCTCGCCGCCGGACGCCGAACCGTGACAAATATGGTCAAAAAAACAGGTATCCCCACAAGGTAAGGTGTATATGTGGACCACACATACGCACATACATGCTGTTTGCCCTAGTAGTTCTACACGCATTGTAATTTAAGAGCACAATGACCATGCCCTGAGGGAGGTGTCCACAGTCCCTGTTCCGCACCACAGCGTCCTAAAGACTCCAGTCTCAAAATAGTGGAAACGGTTCACTCTGGGAAGATGTCACTCTGCATTATCAGGGGTGTGTCTGTGTCCCCGGACTTAAAGAGACACACTTCCTGCTCTTATGCTCCTGCCGTATAATTTATCTGTCTGACTCATGCTCCTAAATCACAATGCCTTCCATCTTTGGAAAGTCACCATTAATTTAGTCCAGTTTTCATTTCGGCATCTGAAACATGCATATTTTTTTTTTTTTTTTAATATATTTTGATAATGGTTTTTAAAATACACTTAACCACTATGCTACACGCTGCCCACAGACAAGGTGACTTTTGTGTTTTTATTGCTTGCTGTTCTTTTAATATTTGCATTTTACTAATTAAATAGGAATAACCTGTAAATTGTCTTACTGTGAAAATCATTATTGCCTGAAAACCTGAAGATGGGGGTTCTCAATGGGCACCGTGAAAATAAACTCTAAAGTACAAAGTAATAATAATTAAAATCAATCTCTAATGATGGCTATAGTCAGCCTGTTGAAAGTCAGTCAGTGGTTTTTCACAGCTTCCCTTCGTATCAGAGCCAATTAAAGGAAAAATGATGGTATTATTCACCGGGAGGTCATTTCAGAAAAGCCTACTTTGGTTTGACTGCAGTAACATGTTTCAAGTCACCTTCAAAAACATCGAAGGAAGGTCTGTAAAATGAGATTGCTGATGTTTGTTACTAAAAGTCTGAGTCGCAACATATTTTGTGTAATATTTAATTAAGCAATATATCTATGGTACAATAGTAAAGCAGAAGTTAAGGACATTTAAAAATACAGTCCATTTATAAGTTACTGTATAAAATCCCATATTGATTTTAATTATTCCATAGTTATTACACCAATATTTCACATTAATATCTGTATTATCTTATTGTACAGTATAGTTCGCCTGCTGATTGATTAAAAATTAAAGCATTTATTATGGCTAATATGACTTGGATCACTGAAAGATTCATTCTCACTTCCTTTGTTTTACTGTTGTTCAGCAAATCGACTGCCCATGCCTTGCTGCACCAGTAAGATTGTTCTGTTTGTGCTTTCTGCGTTTAGTTCTGAATAAAGTGGCGATACAAGATGGATTAACAGAACTGGGTGTAGCTTTTATCTCACCTTACATGGCAGTGGGTGGGTGAGTGGGTGGGGTTAGCGCCTGCTGCCAATCACTGACACATTCACCTCAATGGGAATCCACAGAAGTATTTATTCCCCATTTGAAGGTCAAGATGGGGTTCATTGCTGGAACTGGGCGGGTTTGTAATGCTGAGAACTTGGGGCGGTCAGATGCGCAGCTCAAACTGAAAGTCAAATCGCTCCAGAAAGGGCTCATCCGTGTCACAGAAAAATGGACTTCACTTACAGAAAACTGCCGTCGCAAGAAAAAAAAAAAAAAAAAAAAAATGGGGGGGGAAAAGAGATGCAAGGAGATAAATGCAAGATTCGGGATAATAAGCAAGGAGTTGGGCTTTCAGGAAAACTTTGAATTAAGCCATCACATAGAAATTAGCAGACAAAAACAATGGCATCTTTTAATGTGGTTTGTCTTGCTTGCGCTCCCTTTAAAGTGCATGTACGGTTAATTTCCCCATGTTTGGCTTTTGTTTCCTGCACTGTTCTATTTTTGGTGCGGGGCTCTGCGAGCAGGACCTCCGCTCATTAGTGTCCTCAGTAGCAAAAACGAGCATCTCACCTTTAGCCTTATTTAATGACCCACCTTCATTGCTCAGATGCACCCCAAACCACTTTGCCTCTGCGCTCTCCTTTGCTATTTCATCTGTGTGCGAGTCTTGATTCCTGATGTGAAGAAAAGACTATCGTCAGGGGCTAAATTTGCAATGTTACAATAAAATAAAAAAAAAAAACACACAAAAAATTCCCTTGGTTATCACCAGCAGGCTAAGATTCCCGTCACTAAATAATAAACTATTGTTTTCATCCGGATGATTGACTGATACATCTATACATGCACCCAGAGAAGCATCAAAGATGTCTGGATTCGTAAGAGCGGTGTCTTGAGTGACAGCCGACTATAGGTGACAGCAATAACAATGCGGCAATTGTAGGAATTGTTGTCGCAACGCCAGTCACACTGCGGATTCAAAACGGGCTTTATTAGTTCTGGAAAAAAAGCTGACAACAAAGGCCTTCTGTCATATGACATCAGACAGGCTAGATGGGGTGTGGAGGTGACCGATACACTTGTGGCATTTGCTTGATCTGTTTTTTTGTTTCAGCGGAGGAAGGGTTGATGACACCCAATTATTTATGCACAAGAAGACACAGTTTTGTATATGTATGTATGGCATATTGTTAATTAATCTCAGCTGACGACGGTAGGCATGTGGCAACAGAGTGGATAATTGGTCCTGAAAGATTGTTCGCGCCATTGTCATCTAGTTGCTAGCTGGTTTTGTGATTTTATCATTTTAATAGAAAAATAGCCTAGATAAAAAACAGAAATGGACTAAAGCTAATGTAATAGCAAAAAGGTGGGGCACTCTATGTGTAATTAATAGTAGTTCCCAGTCCTCCATAGTTCCTAAAAGGACCTACGGCAGTGTTCCTCAGAGACCCACAGACAGACCATGTTTTTGGGAGCCGGGATGGAGCAAAAATGTGGACCCCTGATGATCGGATTGGGAAACACTGCCGTAGGTCCTTTAAGGAACTATGGAGTACTGGGAACTACCTGAGAATTGGGAAACACTAACCTGCAGGGCTGAGACATAAACTCCCTGGCTCAACTCTCATCATTCATTAGGACTAACTGTATAAGGCAGCCTGCTTCATTTACTGTGAATGCTTGGCATCAAGGGGATGTCAGGATATAGAAGTCAGTAAAATGCAAGTTGGTTCCCACCCGTATTGCTTCCTATAACTTCCCATGTGAGGACTGGATGTGGATCAGCCAGAATTCCCGAAGAGCCCCCGAATGGCTCAGGTACGCGTGTTCTTAAACACATTCAACAAGAAACTCGGCTTTTCTTGCTTGTATAAAAAGAGATGAGGTCCAGCTCAAATGTGCTGGGTTTTGTATTTCATTATACAATATTAACAATTCCTTTGTTTTCGAGTTCATGGATGGATGATACATTTGGACTCTGGGCAGCCGCATTGTGAAATAACTCCTGCTCAAGACTTTCTAAGTTCTTTTGTTCATTTTAACAAAAGCAAAGTCTGGTGAAAGACCCACCAAACACATTGCACGTCATTTGGGAATGGGGGCTTTATTGATTTACATTTATTTTCTCTTGTCATTATTTCTTCCCGCTGCTTTTATTCCTGTAAAAAGAAAAAAAAAAAAAAAATTTTTTGTTTTTTTGGAAGGGATTGAGGGGGTCGATTGTCTCTTTTTAAAAAGAATGATTTCATAATGATTTAATTTTCTTAAACAGGCCTCCTAAGAGGCTCTTTCTAATTAAAATGTTGATTGTATGTGACATCCTACTAATGTAATATACTGTGTGCCCTTCTGAGAGTTTGATATCTGAAAAGCTAGAGACAGTATTCTGAAACATTCTTTTTAATTTGGCAACTTTTTTTAACCTATATAAGTATATTAATTTCCCTAAAAGCTAGCAATGAAATTAAACGAAAGTACTGCATGTCCTTTTTATTAAAGTTAAAACTTTCTGTTTTGGTATTTCCATTTTTTAGATTCCAAATTTAAATGAGGCAAGAATAAATATTAATTTAGGATATAAAGAGATAATGATGTTTATAAGTGCAATGGTTCAGGATTTATTACTAATTATTATTGTTTTTCACACTATTGCAAATAACCAAAGAGCAGATTAACAATACAAGTATTATATTATCTTAGGTCCTGAATTCAAATATGTTCTTCAACGTAGGGATTGCCAACCTTGAACTAGATTGTGCAACTTGAGTTGGGGGTCAAAGGTCTGACACACATATGATTTGAACTTGATTTGATTTGAACCATTTTGGTCAAGGCTGGGATACAAAAGGACACCAGCATGCCTTGTTGCCACTCGCATACAGCAGTTCCCAGCAATTTCCTCTTTCTAGCCTCCAGGTTGATTGACTAATCGAATTGTTAACCAGGATGTAACAGACTGAAGTTATTGATGCTGGTTTGGTCCCCAACTGGGCCAAACTTATTATGCCTAATTACATTTATCCCCAGATATAATTACAAATTATTGTCAGAATCATTTTGGCCTTTCATTTTTTATATATCAAAGTTGAATACTTTCAAAAGAAGTGTTATTAAGGTATTAATATTGAACACACCATTTTGTCTTCAGGGTAAGACTGGAAGGCGAGCATAAGTGAAAGGAACACCACGGCTGCTCCCTCGTCTCTGAGTGCATCTCCTCCCCCCCATCCCCTCATCCCCTAGCAAGGCTACTCCAGGCATTCTTGCAGTGGCAAGGTAATATTCATCAGTGAATGATCAGGGTCTCTCTTGTGACGCAGAGGATGGTCAGGACCACAGAGGTGAAGAAATTAATAGAGTGTTAATCACCCAAGGCCTCAGCTGTAAATCTGTTGGCTCTTTAACATCATTGAGGTCACATCCATTATGTAAGCAGGACTTTAGCATGTAGCACTGCTACTTGATCAGAAGAATGGTTCAGGTCACTCCCTGGAATGTACAAATGCATAGTGCCATTGGCCTTTCAATTTTCTGCTTGTTTTCCTGTTTTTTCCTGTAAAACCTGAAACCATTACACAGACTATTTAGTTATGGAAAAAATAAAAATAAATGTAAAATATAAAAGGTTAAATGGCTGTGAGGCAGCAGTGCTAGTATTTATGGTGAAGAGCGACAGAGCACTTGGTATGATCTTAAAACTGATATCCTTGATTGAACAAGAACTGACCAGTTACTTTATCCACAGAGACTAACATGGTTGACATAGTTGCTTGGCTACCATTTTTATCAAAAATAGATGTGTAACTATTTTTTTGTTATTGTGTGTTGTTGCATAAGAGGTACATGATAATTGGAAATCGAGATTTAGGGAGAGACCCACGAAGCATCACTTAAGTACCACAGCGAGTTTTAGTTCTGTTAGTTTGGAGGAGAAACGTCCAGCACGCTGAGCTGATGAGAATACGTATGAGCCAGCTAAGTGTGGATGGTACCCCTGCAGACGGAGGGTAGGCAGAGATGAGCATTAAGTGCAGTATGAGGGTAAAGGTCCTATTTTAAGGTCGTCAGGGGGACTGGCTGGCATAATCACAGGGCAGGCATCCCTCGGATGACGCGCGGGACACGGATGTCCGTCAGCCCCCCGCCCCTTCCCCTCAGATGGGACCTGATTTAGAAGCAGTTATCAGTGGCATCCCGTTATGTAATTAGCTGCCATAGTTTCTTCCTTCTCTGTAAAATGTCAAACTATTCCAGATGCGAGTTGCATAACAGCTGCCATGAATACTTTGCAGAAAACATATATGATAATAAATTTAGTGGATCGTAAAGAACTCCAGAGCCTGAAAACCCAGACAGAAGACAGATCCTCAGTCTTTAGAAATAGCACCAGGAGTCAACATTGACTAGATGGCATACAACAACAAACAACAACAATAAAAATAATAATAATAGAAGAAGAAGAATCATTATATATCATATTTTTCAGGTTTCTGACTCCACTGTGATAAAATATATCGGCGGCGTTTCCAGAACGTTAAAACTCGTTTTCCTTCGGTCATACTATCCCAGTCATATTTTAGTTCATTCTGCTCCTATCCCACTGCATGTAAAGTTGCAGTCTTTTGAAATGAAGTATAACTTTGACAATGAGAAATAATAATGTTGATAAAGCAGGTTTAGAAGAGGGATAGAAGAGCCAGCAATTCCAGGAGCCAGACTAATAATTTGATTCCTCTCAGAGCACTGTGCAGTGGGGCTTGCAGCGCTGATGGCTCACCGCAGAGGCTAAAGGGAATCCTTCTCAACCCATATTAGCCTGAAGATCACGATCAGCTTTCCCCAACTGTAAAATCCATTTCTACTTCTGAGTTGCAAGTATTTACTAGGTAAGTCTAAGGTAGGGTACAAGTCAGATTATTTTAGAACAGAACAGAATCACCCCGTCTTCATTTTCCAAAGGTGACAAAGTGACATCCCTGACTTTTAAAAATCAGTTTCAATTGTCACTTTAAAAATAATCTTATGCCTGCACCTCCACATACACACACTAGTAAAACTTTTTTTCCAACATCTCTGCATTTAAGCATTAGCATTAATTAGCCTGCTAATTATTGTCTATACCTCACTGCCATCTTGCTCCCTTCTTAACCCACAGTAATTAATTTGTAGTAAAGATTTCAGCAATTGTGTTCTTACAAAAAACAAAAAAGAGAAATGTAAAACCCAAGCAGAGGCCCAACATGAATGATGTGCTTCTCAGGGAGGACAATAGCCCATGTTAAATGAGTCGTCATGTAACCGTAAGCAGCACCAGTCATATTTTGATTGGCAGTGTGTTACAGTACCTATCACTCATTCCATTAGGCCCCTCCTCCTTTGTTTTCCATTAAACATGCAATCAAATTTGCTGAGCGATAAGTGGCATGTGCTATTTATAATCAATGTGGAACCAAAACAGATGTTACATTTAATGCCGCAAACAAATGGAAACATCTAAATAGATTACTAGTATATATCACTGAAGTGGTAGACAAAGCATAGACACATATTCTGATGAAATATCAGTACCCGTATTTCGTAATATCTGGAAAATTATTTAAAAGTACTTTTCAGGAAGAGAAGTTAACAATGGCCTTTAAAAATTCCCCAGCCCATTGTTTGATGTAATAATAGTGTTTTTCAAATGCCCGTCTGGCGGTGATGGTTTGCCGATGGGCTAAAAGGTATAACTGCCACACGTTTCGCCTGTCACACAGTTAATACCGGCGGAAAGATGCAGTGCCTTGCGTGATTTTGTAATATGGGCTCCCCACCACTGCCGGATGGCTGCCTTTCATTCCCGATTTCTGGGTGCAAGTACAACACGCTGCCGGAAGATAAAGGCTCCATCGCTACGTCTCCCAAGTACGGCTTCTCCCGAACTCAGACTAAGTGGCAACTATTTCATATGGAAATCCTCTGCGCTCGCTGCACGCCAGGCATGCGATTCAGGCTTGCTCTCCCCCTGCCCGCAGGCTAGGGTGGGGTAGGGGTTCTGCTTCGTCTCGCTTGTTCACATCTGTCTCTCACGAATGCACAGTGCTTGTATTTAATAGCTCAGTAGTTTTCCTGTAGGCATGTACAGGAATCTGTGCTGGCTGTGTGCTTTCGGCGTCAGAAATAATGTGGGAGTGGTCCCAGAAACGAGTAGAGGCTTTAATTACTCGGCTTAACTCTTCAGATTTGTTAAATGGTGCCTTGAAGCACTTTGATTTTACTGCCACTTTAGGCTTAATATTCACATTTGTATGGTTTTCTTGACTTCAGTTTTAATGGTTTGTTTTTATAACCGCCATCTAACCACTCTCCAGTAGAGGTCTGCAGCGAGACTAGGGTCTGTCCCAGGAGGTACGGGCATCAGGCATTGGGCATGTGGACAGGATGCCAGGCTGTCAGAAGCCACACACATGCACACTCACATATGCATGTTCTTGGACAGCAGGAGGAAACTGGCGGGAATCCACAAAACGTGAGGAGAAAATGTAAACTCCGCACGGGCAGAAAGTCACACAAACCAGAGACTGTTCATAAAAATGTAATGTAACAGTGGAATGGAAGCAGGACTGCCGCTAAAGATTTGGGCCCCATTAAAGCATTCTATCGGGAACCCAACCCAGATCAGTCAGATCATGTTGCAAATTTTTTAGGGCTGCAGTCACTCGGGTGTCCTTGGGATTGCTCAAACTTTCCCCCACTTTACAGTGCCGATGGAGGGTTGTACTCTCTGAGCTTGCAGTTCCAGCTTAAGTTGGCATTTAGGTGTTTCTCTGTCACTTTTATTTCCAAAAAGTGCTGTTTTTCTTAATACATTCATAATTGTATTATTTTATTTGTTTATAAAGCTAACTATGTATGTATTTTAAAAAGGATTACTGTAGGCACTGGAACTTAGCAGCATCACATCCACAGTCTGTACCCTTACCCCAACCAAACTGCAGGCACTGGAACTTAGCAGCATCACATTCTCAGTCTGTATCCTTACCCAAACTAAACTGCAGGCACTGGAATTTAGCAGCATCACATCCTCAGTCTGTACCCTTACGCAAACCGAACTGCAGGCACTGGAACTTAGCAGCATCACATCCGCAGTCTGTATCCTTACCCAAACCAATCCTTCCCTTCAAAGCCAATCAATATTTTAGTATTATAGCAGGGAGGAAAACAGCTTTGGAAGATGGACTGTAACAATTCATGTGAACAGTCGAATGGACAGTGAGACGCAAGCCAGTTAAGTATGAATGTAGTATGTATTATCAAGAACCAATAAGAAAAAAAAAAAGTCAAATATTCAGAGAGGGAAAACCAGTCTGACCATAGCCGGTTGAAGTGCACTAAACAAGAAAATAATGTGCAGTTTAAGTCATCATTTTTCAGCTTTGAATTACAGCTACTTACTGTCACACTGATAACTTTTCCATTGTAAACTGGTGATGGTAAATGGCATATCTCTCACCCATTTTCAGGTCAATCTTATCTTTTAGTCTAACCGAAAGGGAGCGAATTTCCCTGACAAAAAGGCGACTGAGGTGAGAAAATCAAATCTGTTATTGTTTGCTGCATACTGACATCAGTAACTCATAGAAAAGGTACGATTAAATTTTAGCTCTTAATACCCGAATTTGGTCTGTTTTGGGATAAATTCTTCCGCTGATTGTGGTGGGGAGGGGTAGGGGCTATTAGTTACCAATTGCAGATGATCCTGCAGAGATAAAAATAGGGAAAAGGCAACAGGAAAGCCCCCCCCCCCCCAAATGTGTTGTTAGGGCTACTGTAATAGCGATAGGATTTAATATGAAAAAACCACTTCATTATAAGTCTGTTGCCCTAATTTTTATTCTAATTATAGCATTTAATCATTTAATGGGCGACAACAAATTCTCTTACACATGTGATGTGTTGCAGTATAATCAGATTGGCCAGAAACAGCCCAGTCTAACCTGAAAAAAAGAAAGAAAGACAACTTCGCGGGTGGCCTCACAAAGATGTTTTCTTAGAGGTCCCATCACGTCAGATGATTTGAACTTAAGGCTAACATTTGTTTAGAAGAAATAAGCATCTCCATATATAAAACTCAGCAAGATTTATGAGTTTGTCCAACTTTTCGGTCACAATGCAGCATAAGGGCATCTTAATGAAACACAAAGTAAGGAAAAAAAATAAATTACATTTTTTTTCCAAGATTAAATCACAGCTGGCACTTTCATATATACTATAAATGAAGTCATTTTTACTGTGGCTTTGCAATTAAAACAGGACATTTCTGCAGGTGAAATGTCATGACTGATCTACCTCCAAACCTCTACTTCTATTGCATCAGATTTTGAACGTGTTATAGCAACTCGAGATCGTACAGAGATTGACTTGGCCTAGTTCAATATGTGCGATACAACCGGGAACCAATATTACAGGGTGGGTTTTGGTGAGGGGAGAGTGACACCTTATTATGCTTCCTGGGGCACGTCTCTGGGGTCAGGAGATGATTGAGTTGATCCTAACACTGTATCAGATGGGAATATGACTGACGGAAAGAAAGTCATGAAATATAACTGGGGAAAAAAATATATATGAAAGACCGGTTCACCTGTAAGACTATCATCTGTCCTCCAAAGCCTTAATGAACAATTTTATGCCTTAAAGTCATTCACCCCATTTATTCGACCTAAAGCTATGCACCACTGCCATCCACTCGCAGCGAAGGATTCCCAGCGAACGGACTGGAATCCTTGATAAGTTCAGCCATGGGCCAAACGTCAATGATTTGTAGCCTTTCTGATGCTAAAGCAACTGGGATGTTCCTTCCTTTCAATGCATTCCCAAGGATGCCTGTGGATTTTTCACTAGCTCATTGTGGTACCACCGACACTGTGCTAACAAACTCAAACTCAAAATGTGTCCCAACTCTACTGCCTCCCGCAGGGCCAAACCCACCTAGCCGTCTATGCGACGTATTAACAATTTCAGACAATCTAATAGAAATGGAAAAAGGGCCCTTAAAGATGCTAATATTTTGATTGTTTCCTGAATGTGTGACCAATGTGATGGTGAAAGGAATATATAAGAACCATTGATGGCCACTGAGACAGAAATAGGACTTTGGATCCACTTAAATACTAAAAAGACAAGTTAATAATGGCCCATCAGCTGCACCAGTGCGCCTTCAGATATGTACAGTGAAGCCCTTTCTATTGTGAAGCCATTAATATTATTGACTCCCTCGTGACAGCTTCCTAGATGGAGTGGCCTCCTTTAGCTGTGCCTGTTAATGAGCAGCAAGTAATTATCAGCAGGAACTATGAGTTGGCAGCTCTGAAACCCATATATTTAGACCATGACTGATATACACACACCAGATCAGGCACCCTGATCCTGCCTGTTATATGAAGTTTAATTCTGCTGTCAGTGGAGTTTTAGCAGAGATGGAAGTGGCCGTCATGTGACTGTACCTGGCTGTTGATGGGACACAAAGTAATGTATATCCCTATCTTTCAGCAACAGGGGTAAAATACTGTATGAGTATTGGAGCCTCAACTTCCAGGGCTGTGCATTCCCGTTCCAATCCTTTCCTCCCACAGTCAATGGTCATATTTTCCAAAGACAAACAATTGTCAATAGTGTGATTCTACATGAGCGTGTCTTCTGTGGGGAACTGGTGTTCCGTTTAAGGTGTCCAGTGTCTCCGGCACTGCTAAAAAATAACATTTTATACATTTTCAAAGATTATATGAAATTGTTTAAACTTAATTCACGTCATTCTTCTTTTCATCACAGATTTTGAGATGACCACAAAAGGATGAGTGGAATGTGCTTTTTCTTGTGCGCTTGCGCAATGTTCAGAGATCTGTTTCACATGTCTAAGGAAAAGTTTGATATTAACAGAGATGATCATTTTTGAATGCAAATGGTATTATAAACTTGCCATACTAAGCATCAGGAAGTGATATCTTTAGTGGAAGCTTCACATACTTGATCCTTAGCACAAGGGAGCTTAGAATTTTCTAGAAAGGCATGGATATAATACTCACAGTGGGTAGGCCTGATGAGCTGACCTTCCTGCTCCGCAAGAGAGATCCTGGTGTGAGTGCTCAGATTGCACATTCAGTGGTTGTTGTTCTCATCTAACTCCCCTCTTTTTTTGCTGAGGGGGGGGTGCCTCTGCAGTTAGGACACACTTCCTGTGCTCAGAAGGTCACTGGCTCAAATCCCAGAGTGTCACGATGCGCTGGGCGGCGAGCAGGGAAACAGGCGAGCAAGCCAAGGTAGCAGGGAAAATGGGGTTTAATTCGGGAGGCAGCAAGCAGACTGGGGAACAAACAGCCAGTAACATCACGAACATCAACAATGACCGATCTAACCAGACTAAACAGAACGCAAACTAAATACACGGGGTAATGAGGAGGCGTGGTCCACATGAGGGCGATCGGGGCTGGGCGTGACAGTCAGCCAAGTCATTTCCCAGTTGGGCCCTTGAAAACGGCCCTTAAGCCCCAGTTGCTCCTAGGACTGGCTTGATCCTACATTCTCAAAAAAAGTTCATGATGTTGGATAAAATTGTTTGCTAAATATAATAACGTCTAGTTAATTAATGGTGCTGGTAACAGTAGTAGTAGTTTTTAGAAATTTGCATAATATTGCTGGCTCTTTATTAAATGATTTATACCAATGGGATATCTGTGGAAGAAAACACTGATTGACATTGAGATGTTACCAGTCTTAACATTGCAAGATCATTTTAACATTTTAACTTGGTACCCTTGGTAACTCGGGAAGACATTGCAGACTACAGATATAACCGAACACCAGAGATCAGCCACACTGAAAGGCCTTCTTCATTATCTGAGGGAGAGCACACACATACTGTATGATGGAGATGTGTGTGGGAACTGATACGGTTTTTCCCTTGTTCTGAAAGGGCCCCTTCAGTTGTTTTTGAGAACATAAAAAAAATCGGTATCCCTTTACTTGAGGGGGTACAAATATTTAGTAGTTACTCGGTTACTACTGAAGTACAAATCATGTACAAATATAGTTGCTACTTGAGATAAAAGATGCATCATGATTCATTAATGATGAACAAACACGAGATCAGTATTTTGCTTGTGTTATTCATTACTTGTTCCCACTAGTTCCTTAGGAGTTTCTTCAGTAGTTTACAAAGTTTTAGAGAATTAATAGATATAGTAACAATTGTAACAAATATAGTAACTACTTGAGATAGAAGATGTGCCACGATTTGTTAATGATGAACGAACATGAGATCCGTATGTAAGAATTCGTTTGTAGTTCAGTACACAAGTAATAGCGTAATACTACATTATTTGTGTCCCGTCAAGTAAAGTGTTACCAAAGAATCATTCACTTAACTTTTCAAGTAAAATTCCTTTACTTAATGTAATTCAGATCATGTTTCTAAGGAGGATTTGAGCTTCAGAGACTTTCTTCATTATAGACCCCATACTGATCATCCACCCTATTCCTGGACATCTCCCTGCCTGATGGATTCAGTTTCCCTTCAAATCCAGAACACCAGATCCAGCTAATCAAGCAGACTGATTATCCGGATCAAACGTAAGATAAGATAACACATTATTGATCCCAGGGGGAAATTCTTTGTGTTCTGTTGTAACTGAACTCTGTAGGAAGGTAGACCATTAGGAACATGGTTTGATGGACATTGGTGTGATACCCTCATGCTTCATGGCATCTTCAAAACAGTTCATTTTGATATAGTATCTTGAACCCTTTTTCCTCATTGTGAAATATTGTCAGTATCCAAAGTTTCACAGTATTTAAACAAAATGGACAGTCGATTGTTACTTATCCAAATCAACTTACAGTAGAGCAGTGTTTCCCAACACAGTCCTCGGGGAACCCCGGACAGTCCACGTTTTTGCTCCCTCCCAGCTCCGAACCAATCAGGAACACCGAATACCTGGTACATGTGCTGGGAGCTGAGAAGAAGCAAAAACGTGGACTGTCCGGGATTCCCCGAGGACTGGGTTGGGAAACACTGCAGTAGAGGGTTACAATTTATGTGTAATTCCTGGAAAAAATGCTCTTTGCATTGTTTGCACAGGGCTCAACTTGTTGAGCTACTGGAGCCCTAGTCAGTCAAATTTTGACATTTTGGAGTTGATTTAGCTGATCGCATGGAGCTAAATCACCCACTGCAGCGAATTATCTCTATCTAATATTACATGAATACATTTTACATTAATAAAAGGTAACTCGGTTTCTTGTGCCACCACCATTACATGCATAATCGCTCGTGTTCTTCCTGCATGACGGATACCATGCCCACTATAGTTTGGCCGCTATGATTTTTTATTTTATTTTTTATTGGAATTGGCCTGTTGGAAAGGCACAGCCAGAGGTCGAAAATGCTCATTCTTGGGATGGTCAGAGACGACTCCTCTACATTGCAGAGGGTGACAGCTCTGCTTAAGGGTACATCGGTTATTGATTGAGTTTCCTGACATTCCCACTGCATTGGTGTGTTGTTTGGGTTGATGTACACCCTAAATACTGAATATCCAAAAGAATGGAGGTATTTGAAACTATTGAAAGCTCTTCCAAATTCTAGGAGAACAATACTCTTTAAAGACTTAGGCCAGTAAACTCTCGTAAAGGTTCAACAATGGACATCATTATATATTTTGTAGTTCTCGTTATTTAATTTAATAAAAATTTTATTTTATTTTGATATATTCTTGCATTTTCTGATTGAAGAGGATATACATTCTAGGAACTTTGTCTTAGTCAATTGGTCAGAGTAGTTGTTTTAATGAGGACCACTTTTTGCAGGCCCTATTTGCAGAGTAGTTCTATATTTAAACATTTAAAAATGTTGAGTGTTCTGTCATACCTAGGATTTGAAAGATCTGAAAATGTGGACAGTAATTTAAAAATAATGTTTTGGGTTTTTATTTTTATATATCAAGGCTGCACATGGTAGGAATGTCTCATTGCTTATTTTATGCAATTGCACTGAGGTTAAACAGGGAATATCTTGTATTCTTTGCTGTATGGATGGTAAGACTCAGTAAAACATAACTAAATGATTTAATTCTGAAAGTGCTGTACTCTCATTTCATTCACCTCAAAATTGTTTTAAAAATGTAGGTGATGTTGTGCCCATTAATTAACTGCATTTCTTTGTTACTGAAATTTAAACTTTTTCAGTTAGCTACCTAAAAAACAATCATCACAATTCTGCATTACCTTTACGGAATAATATTTACAATATAACTTTTCAAGTAAATCAGTTGAGTTGAGCCAACATAATTTTCATTTCAATATTTACTTTAGAAAGGTGATGGAATCAGTTGATTGGTTTGAAGTTGGGAGAGTCAATTCATTCTCTACATTGTAGCTCCAGGCTCTCCACAAACCTAGGAATATACCATGATATTTCTTAACAACCCTTCATTAATTAAGAAAACATATCATTCTGAATTACATTACAATATTATTATTGTAAATGATATGTAAATTATTACAATCATTTATTTAGCTGCTGTGACATAAAACTGAGGCAGATAATACTTATCACAAGCACATATCTGTCTTTATGTACAACTACTGCAGAGAGTGACCAGTAACAAGTGGAAGATCTAAACAAAATGGTATATTGAACACTGCTGGGAGCTCATAGGAGAAAAGCTATTCTAATACCACCAAGAGAACTGAGTAGGAACTGAGTTGGGAAGTTCACTAGTTAAAGTCCCAGGGATGGCGGAGTGATTTCACCCATGGGCCCTTGAGCAACACCCTTAACCCCAATTTCTCCAGAGATAATCTGGCCCTGCTTTTTCAAATGTACATTGCTTTGGATAAAAAAGTGTCTGCTAAATATGTAACATTGCTATGGAGCAGTCAACAGAGAATGAATGACTCATGCGCTGTTGCATTTTGAATCATATGCAGCCGTTTCACGGGATATTCTGGCAACCCTATCAGTAAAGAGGTACAGTCATTTAGTCATGAAAGCACAAATGCCTGGACAAGGAGTTTGACTGTGCATCCTGATCTTCTCAATGTTATAAAGGGTAAATTTCCAAGATCAGGCAATAACTGCAATGTGGTCTGTAAAGGATTGTTGGCCATCGATCATTACCCTGACGTTCCTAGCAGACCTGGCCAACATTGATGACCCAAGCTGTACAGTAATGAATGGTAGGGTTAGCAGGGAAGACAAGATGTCTTTGAGGGGTTCACTTGGAGGTGGCAATCCCCCATCCAGGATGTGATGTCAGTGTGGCACATGGGACCGTGACTGAGACTATCTGACCTTTCCTTCCAGAGGACATCGTAAAGTTGGATGTTATCAGCATAGCAGTGGTAAAAAAAAAAACACTGGATGACAAGAACAAGAAAGTTGGTGTTCAGTGAAAAGAGAATGGGGTCAAGATCTGAACCTTGAAGCACTCTAGTGACCTGACACTCTTAGATACCTCTTATTCCCAAGACATTTGGAAGGATGCTGCTGATGATTAAACAGAGCTGCCCCTGTGATGCTAAATGGCAAGAGGGTGGACAGAAGTATGTAGTGGTTCACCATGTAGAAGTGTGCAGTTAAGTCCAGCAGGATGATAACAGGTAATTTAAATGCAGCTCTTACCAGATTGCAGGGCATCCACAACAATCAGCAGGGTAATCTCAGTGGAGTGCTCAGCTTTGAAGCCGGACTGATGAGGATTCAGAAGGTTATTCTGTGTGGAAAAAGTCAGAAACGGCATCCTCAAGAGTTTTAGAAATAAGAGGAAAAAGACTACGTTTTTATTATATGATCCATCAGTGCGTGTCTAATTTTCTTGGAGTCCTCACAAATTAATATGGTGCAATAAGACACACTTTACAAAACCACAATCCAGCCCTACTTACAGCCCCAGAGAATTCAGTTGCAGTGTTTAAAGGAATAGATTTATAGATCTTATTGTTATATTCAGATTTAAATATCTTAGTTGTGTGAATCACAATGTAGCACAATGTCTTTTTGCTGACAGGGAGGGGCAGCTTTTTCCAGCCTGGGGATTTCTGTTCTGTATTATAATGAGCATAACTAAAAAGGTTTAACTTAACCAGTTTGGTTTTTTGTAACATGGGCAGAGTTACATTTTTTTTTTTTTGTGTGTGTATTTTGTGGTAAATGTCAAATATAATAGGATGCTCTTGGGTTTATCTGACATTCTTTGTATAATGCCCTGGAACAGGATCTTTGTTAAATGTTTATCTGGGAAAAGAAGATCATACATAAAAAAATAAAACTGATTAGAGCATCTAAAAATGGTGAGTTGTGGATTGTTCCGATGGGGTCAGAAGTCGTTCTTTTGTTATTTACAGTTACAGGGTATTATGGGTCCTCATCTGTCTCTACTGAGCAGCTGTTTAATGCCATGCAGTTGCCTAAAAACGTCTTTTCAAGGCCGCAGAGTGATTTATTTAAGTAGTTAAAAAGGCACATAATCTTTTAAGCGTTCTGCCATGTCCCATCTCCCATCCCTGCAGCCTTAGTTATGTTTCATCCATGAATGAAAGCCCTTTGTTCTGTGTGCCAGCCAGGCCGAATGACCCAGATGCAGAGCCATTGTGCTGAGCTTGAAGTTACTCCATGAGAGGACAGGAGAGACGACAGGCCACTCTGTGCTCCTGGACACACAATGGGGATGTTGTCGATGGCTCATCTGCCTGAAGTACCTAAAAAAAGTTGGAATAATGGACTTGGAATCACTGGGGGAAATAAATGTAGTAATAAAGTCAAAAAAAATTGCACATAGTATCTCACCAGGATATTCAAAGTTCACAAGCAAGTGATTTTATTATGGAAAAAACTGCCTTAGTTTCTATAGGATTAAGTTTTTATAGGATTAAGCATAATAACATAAATATTTTCAACATATATCAAACCAAACTAGAAAGGGAAGTTTATGAATAAACTTCATGTTGACTTGAAAAAGCCAGCTATATAAATTCAAAAGTGTGAGAACGGTAGCAGTATAAATTTTCCCAGTGAAGTCAATGAGTGAAATCTGATTGGCTATGGGAAGCTCCGCCCACTTTTCCAAGCCTTGGGGCACAGACACCCATTGATCAACTGTGCAACGTTTGGGGACAGTGCCATCAAAAGTGCAGCAATGGCAGCAGTTTAAGTTTGTCTAGAATGGCAGATGACATGTCCCGTAAATGAGGAAATTGATAGATTTTCTATATACCTGTTTTCTGATTGGATGAAATTTGATTGGGTGCAGGAGAGGACCCTGGATCGTAGACATCCACCAAATTTCGTCACTTGCTTTAGTGTGACCCCATGACTGTGTGACTCAAGTTTGGTGGGTATGGCTTCAAAGCTGTGAGATGGGCAGCAATTAAAAAATCCTCCCAGTAATCAATGGGGAAAATGGGGTGTTCAGCAGGACCTCCTAAAATGATGGAGGGTGCGAGGTAAGCACACCTCCGACACACAGCTATGGAAAGTTTGATGGTTGTAGTCCAAAAACTGTAGGAGAAGCGTTTCAAAAACTGTGACAGAGAATAATAATAATAACGATAATAATAATAATAATAATAATAATAATAAGCTGAAAAAGAAGAACAGTATATTGGCTTTTTCAAGTCAACATATTAACCTTCGGGTAGTATAGATGCCAAGAGTCAGTAAACAAAAACGGTAGCGTTCAGACCCCTGGAAAAGTTTTAGCCATTGTACCTTTGTGATTGGCAGCTAACCTGAATTCCCGGCGCAAAAACATCCATCTGTACAAATGGATGTAGTGTACAAATGTAAACAAAGATTCTCCAGGAACAGAGAACATAGTCAATCAATGCAATCATTGCATCATCCCGGGCAGCAGCAGGAAAATACATCTTGGGCATCAGTCAAAATTGCAAGGGCTGTCTTGTCAATCAGTAGTCATCCTTACGGCTTGCTGTTTTGCCCAGATCTCATTTAGAGGTATTAGCTCCAGCAATAAACACACCACAAGCCTAAATGAAACACAGTCAATAAAACTGCCATTACCACCTATTAATCTTACGGAAATGTGGGAAAGCTGATAATTGTCTCTAATGGCTTACTATGTCGTTGCTACT
Source organism: Mormyrops boulengeri (assembly GCA_026781065.1). Lineage (NCBI taxonomy): Eukaryota > Metazoa > Chordata > Actinopteri > Osteoglossiformes > Mormyridae > Mormyrops > Mormyrops boulengeri. The sequence goes on from JAODLD010000136.1 coordinate 739,672, forward strand.
TTTTGGAATAATGGCAGTTATAAACCTGTCAACATGATAAAGTGATTTTACCCTGCACATTTACAACAATGCCATTTATAACATTTATCATAAATAAAATCATACTTTTAGTACCTTGATCACATAAACACTGCTTATACACAGAGAACAGTGAAATCCTCTACATCTGTTTTTTTTTTCTTTTACCCTTGTGCTGTATTGTTTTATTTCTGAGATGACAGAGGGTTGTAGCAATAAATATTTTAAAAAACAACAGATTTATTGAATCTCCTCCAATGTTTGTGTTCCTCTCAGAGGAACTGAAAGAGGGGCCTTGTCGGGGAGGTCTGGCAATTACAGGTGTCTCACATGACCTGAACATACATCACAAGGTGTAGAAAACTCCTTTCCTACCCTGGGTCTCCATCGCATTGTCTCCACAGCTCATGGTTTACATTTGCGGGTGTGGACCAGGCTGTGTGTGTGTGCGTGTGTGTCGTACATAGTGTTGGGCGGTATACGGTTCATACCAAAAACCATTTTTTATTATTGTTATGATGTGATTTTTATACCCAATACCGTTTTAAATAGCCTACACAACGTTCGGAAAGTGGCGCAGCTGGAAAGGGGGGACCTTTTTCACTGCTGCACCGCTAAAAATGTACGCGAAAGATCAGAAATGGAAGATATAACTGATGCTGGAGTTGAAAATACACTGTTGTCAAAAAATCGATTCTCAGATACTAATCAATATTAAAAATTAGTATCTGATAAGATACTCATTTTCACCATTATTGATACCAACAGTGTGGTTTTTGCCACATTTACAACACTTCACACAGCACTACTATAGCACAAGCATGCGTGCACACACGCACACACATACACTCGCGCAGCCCCTCCCCTCCTCTCAATAGCCGCTGAACGCATTCACGCTGTTTAACACACACATACAGAGTTGGCCGAACATGGCATATGTTGCAGTTAAAGGCACTTCACAAGCTGCTTTAGTAAAAAGAAAAAAAAAACGCAGTATTTGGAAGTATTTTGCAGATGAGCATGGAAAGGCTAAGGATATCGATAAGCCTCTATGCAAACAGTGCTACAAAGTTGTGGCAACGTCAACTTTGGCAAAGCATCTTAAAGACCGACATCCAGGTCTTTATGAGAAATTTCACGAGGTCAGTAAAAACTATTAAACACTTATCAAAAATGTTAACTTGGCCGGCGCACACCATAACATTAGTCGTTTATCTATAAGCAGTTAGCCAACAAACATGTTAGCCGTATGTTATCATTAAGGTAGCGGATAGGCGCAATAGCTAATAATAAAATAATATAGTTAATGTGGAAAAAATGCAAAACATAAAAGAAAAATATGTCCTGTAAAATCCTGTAAAATGTGGTAAATGCCCAGTCATACTTGGAAAAAAAAAATACCGTCGTATACCGTGAAACCGATATAACTTAGAAAAATTCCGTGATATAAATTTTTGGTCATACCGCCTTGTTCTAGTTGTACATATGTCTTACATTTCCTTCCCGTCGGTGTAGGTTTCCCCTGGGTTCTCTGTTTACTTTTACCAAACGGAGACGTACCATTTAGCTGAATTTCTGCATTTGAACGTAGGTGTGAAACTGGGAAAGAATCCAGAACACCATTGCCCTGAAATGGAGAAGCAAGTTAACAAAAAGGAAAAAAAAAAACATTTTAGGTTTTACCATCTTTATTAACAAGTCCCCTTGTTGTTTCCTACTCTTTTATTAGCTGTATACAATGTAGAATAAAAATGATAAAAAAATAAAAATGTGATTTATTTTGTTATGCACACAGCTGACGTTGTTTAGCATGTTAACCTTCGCAGGCCTGTAACCTAAAATAAAATCTGGGGTGGAAGCAAAATTCAAGGGGGGGTTCAACCTTATAATTTCTGTAACTGGCAGCGTATTTGATCAGTAGCAAACAAATTGCCGGGGTTCAAACCTGGAATTTTACTATGTGGCTACGTGCCTGAACTGTAACTATTTTAAAAATATGAACTGAAGAGTAGCTGTGGGGGGGGGGGGGTAAAGAATAACAGAAACAAAACCTATTATCTATAGAGCTGCAAAGCATTCAAATTCAGCAATTTTAGGACTAGCCATGCATGTACATTAGCTGTTTCTATGCTACGTGTTGTGCATATTTATTTGCATAACCGGTAATGTACAAATCTGTAGACTTGGCAAATTGTACTATTAACAAAATAATGTTCCATTCTCTATATTTAAATTTATATTTAAATATTTATTTACTGCTGCGGCAAGTTGACATTAGCAGAGTCGGTTCCAGAGTTGTCTGCCTGTCTTATTGTACACAGCCCAGTTCTATACATGCTCACACTGCAGTTTTTCTTTGCACTGACCTGACCAATGACAAATTTGTATGATAAAAGTAGGCAAGTTACTGTCAGACTGTGAGGATTCTGCATGTTTACTTTGCATAACAAATTTAACTGTATTGAACATTAAATTATTAAGGCCTAATTTAACTGTAAAGATGACATCTCTATTTTCAAATTAGGAATAGCATAATTTTTAGAGGACTTACCTAAGATAAATATTATTACTCTGAGATGGCACCAGGATGCACTATTGGAAGAAGGCAAGCCAGTGTAGGCAGTGTGATGCTCTGGCCAATGCTCTGCTGGGAAACCTTGGGTTCTGTTACTTTGATACATACCACATAGGCCAACCTAAACATTGCTGCAGACTACAGTAAGTATACGCCTTCATGGCAACGGTATTCTCCAAAAGCAGTGGCCTCTTTCAGCAGGATACTGTGCCCAGCCATGCTGCAAAAATTGTTCAGGAATGGATTTAAGGGAAAAGAGGTCAATGTGTTGACTTTGCCTCCAAATTCCCCAGATCTCAATCCGATTGAGCATCTGCGGGATGTGCTGAACAAACAAATACAATCCAAGGAGGCCCCACCTCACAACCTACAGGACTTAAATGATCTGCTGCTGACATCTAGGTGCCAGATACCAGAGGGCACCTTCAGAGGTCAGAGCTGTTCTGGCGGCACATGGGGAACCTACACAATATTAACTAGGCTGACAGACATGTACTGTGAAGTGAACAGGATCCAAGCAACCCTGGGATTGCTTGAACTGAATTTGACTTTATTTCACACTTATAGCAGAACATTGTACCATAATACGAAAAATCTAATTCACAAATAAACATTCAACATTAGTAGCGTAATAGCTAAATTTTTACGGGCCATATCTTTTAAATACTTTTTTCTATTGGCCTTTTAATTCTCCCCTACTCACTCTCATGTCAGTTACATTACGGCGCCTGATTTGACGATTCAGGCGTGAACTACTTGCGATTTTTGCAGCAGTCTGTAATGCATTTTATTTATTTCGCTCAGCGAAAACCAGGAGCCTCGAAGACATTAATTGCCGAGAAAAATCCCATATTGAAGATAATACCTCTGGCTGTTCCTCCACACATAAACAAAGGATCGTAAACAAAAACCACGCATGCTGATATTACAATAGGAAATCAGAGCTGCCGTGGGGGCCCGTCTATAAATCACAGCCAGGCTTGCAAAAAAAAAGAAAGCAATGCAAGAACATGAGATTTATAGGTAGGCTCATGGTACGTGGAACATCACGTTACGCACCTCGAGCAGGTGTGTGACATAGCAACAGCAGCCAGGATATACCCCCCCCCAGCCACTGTTTGTCCTTGTCAGTCTCAGTCAAGCCTGTCGTCTGTCATCCTGCGGCCTAGACCGCAGGCAGGCCGTTAGCGGCTGCCGACGCAGGCGGCTGTAATTAAAACTCCTGCCCCCAAAAGATGCTGAAGCGCAAATCCGCTCGTTTGTCTTCTTGAGGCTGAGCCAATGCCCTACTGTCTATGCATTCCAAGTGCCGCGCTAATTCCCAGTCAAACGGTGTACTTAGCTGCGGGAAGGATGCTAATTTTACAACAAACAAAAAAAGTGACCTCGGTGATTAAGCGGGCGAAGTGTGCCGTACGTCGACTCCCAATGAGGTGTTGGGAGACGGTCTATAATGAATGATATTTATTCATTTAACTAATCATTAACTTGCTTGTTAGTTTAGCTCATGAGTCCTTTACATGAAACCAGAAACACATATCTCATAAGTACACAAACTCACACTGCAAAATACTGACCAACAGCATGAATGGATGCTATATACATACTCTCTTAGAAAACCATGGTATTTTCTACAAAATGATAAACAATTAAGAACTGAGCTTAATGTAGAGGAATATACCGTTCAGATCCTTTATGAGAGTGTTTCTCAACCCAGTCCTCTGGGACCCCCAGACAGACCACATTTTTGCTCCCTCCCTGTAGCAGGTTTTTGGTGTTCGTGATTGATTGGTTCAGGTGTGCTGGGACTGGGAGGGAGCAAAAACACCAATCTGCTGGGGATCCCATTTTGGGATTCCTCATCTTCATACATTGTGTTTTGTTTGATGGGCCCAGGATAATCTTAACCCAATACTGGATAAGCAGTTATGGAGGATGGATATCCTTCACATAAAAAAATAATAAATGTAACTTTACTAAAATTACTAACACGTTGTAATGAATCATGTCTAGGACATAAAATATAGTAGCATCTTTTCCTAGCAGAATGGATTGAAGAAGTATGTAATGGACCTTTTCAAGCATAAATAATAACAAATTATTGTAATTCCTCTGCAACTTCCATGGCCTTTCACCATGAAACATATTCCTTGGCCAAACTGACTGTGGGTAACAGGATTTTAGGCACATCCCAGTTTAATTTGAATAGCAGCATTCATCTAATCAGCGATTAACAGAGAGCTCAACTGGATTAATAATAATAATAAAACCAGAATTTCTGCTCTTTGTCTTTGCTTTTGAAACACTAGTGACTTCAAAACCAGTTACCAGTGCTTAACCCACAGAGCATTTCAGGGTGGTTAAAATGCTTATACTTAGTCAGAGAGAATAAACTGAACAGTCCCCAATACTCTGCAGCATTTACAAAGTCAATGCCACTGAAAGTATAGTATAGTTTAACACAACAAAAGAACGCAGTAAAGCATGCTCCATCACCTTGCTTACTATAAACCCACGAGTTCTACTGTACCCCTCTGCCAACACATTCCCCAACAGTATATTTAAACTTTACCCCCTAAAAATACCTACTTACACATGCTGCTCCACCACAAGCGCCAGGGAGAAAACAGACATTAAACAAAGCAAGAAAATGTGTAACACGTGTAATTATGCTAAATAACATTATCTGTTCCACTCCCAGCGTGCTTTTCTTTAAGCAGTATTTTACAGCCATATAATAACAGGAACGCTACAATACTCTCTAAACTTTCTGCTTATGCACAGATCATTTTTGCTACCGATTCCGTCTGCATTAACTGACACTCTAACGCATTCCTGCCACTCCACAATGCAGCCCAAAAATGTATATTGTAAATTATATACATTTAATTCAGCATCTCCTTTTTAAAGTTCATGTTGGACATTGAGTATAGCACTCAGTGGAATATCTGTTGCCTCTTCATTTCTAATCAAATTCAGCAACTCTTTATTCCTTAATTAAATATTGAGCCATTTAAGTATAATCGAAAGGTACTGAAACTAATTAATCAGCCATTGTACACATTCACATTCCATTATTTCTTTCTTTGATTAATGGGGCCAGAGAATTATCAGAATTAGAGAACAAAGAATGCATCTCATTCAGCGACCAATAAGCTGGGCTGTTGGTGAATATTGACATGACTGTACTGGAGATTCTTTTGTCCATTCCTACATGTCGTAAATTAAATGGACATCATAGTTTTATTGCTGTTATTGTCATTTTATCATCATTATCGCCAACATAATACTCCTACTGTCTATTGTTAAAGCACATGACCAACACCACCAATAAAATCATGTGGTAGGTGACCTGTGTAAAAAGATTCCTTTGAACTCAGGCTTGTTAAATCTTCACTTCATTCCAGTTTATTTTCTGGATTACCATACACTATCCTTGTATGTACGGCATAAATGGAGTAACCCAGCTTTGTTGAAGCATTTTTTCACAACAATGCCGTTTTAAAATGTAGTTTTTAATTCAAAATGCACAGATGATGTGTTTTTTTTTCTTTTTTATCCAGCAAAGAGCACTTATGATGCTGAATAACTGCTAAGTCATACTGCAGTAAGTTTTGATGGAGATACAGGGCCTGGGCAGGTTGCTGGATAGACATGTTGTCTCCTGGGCCGAGGGCTCAAATCTGACCTCTGCTGTGTGTATACGCAGAGTTTGCATCTTCTGTGTGTGGGCTTTCTCCTGCAGTCCAAAGACGGGAAAGCAGCACCTCGGAATTGTCCATGGTATGTGTATTTACCCTATGATGGACTGGCATCCAGTTCTGGGTGTAGCCCTGCCTTGTCTGAGATGGGGTGCAGGGCCCTGTGACTCTGTCCAGAGAAAGTGGTTGGAAGATGGATGGATATGTATGGTTATTTACGTCTCATTTTTTGTGGGTATTATAATGTTAAAAAAGCAGTGGGAGGTGCAGACGCAGGGCTAGGCTGTGGTTAGGTTGTGGTTAGGTGAGCTCTTTCATTACCACTGCAATTGATCACCAGCCCGTGCATCAAGTAATTAAGGGTATTTGGCCCTGATCGGATTGATTGCCTTGGCGGGGCTGGAAGAAGGTCAGGTCAGTAGATTCCGGGGGCTGGGAGAATGTACCTGTAAAGATCTGGCATCATGAGCTTTGTGATTAGTGATTTAAACTTGCTGAGTTCTTTGTGCTTTATGGGCGATTTAAATATTCATTGAGTTCACTGTTAAACACTGTTTTGTTTGGGTCATTAGGTGAGCCTTGTTCCATTTTGTCTTATTTCTTTAATAGACTTTTACTTGTGTTTAGGTATGCCTCACTGCTCTACCTCTACCCAAAACACTGGCCCGACCATTACTTAACGGCTTGCCGTAGTGTTTTATGAATGAACTTATAACTCCTCAGCGAGTGAGAAAGTTTCCCTTTCTCCATTCATCTTCCATAACTGCTTATCCAACACAGGGCTGTGCAAAGGCTGGAGCCCATCCTAGGAAGCACTGATTCTCATGTACTGTTTACCTAAATGCGTTATGCAATGTAAGTATCTCATAATTCTATTTCCATAAGAAGATAAAGTCCAAAAAAAGAGGACAGAACACTTTTTATTTCATACACAGCTCAAGTACCATTTGTAACCTTCACAGTTATGGGGTTTCAGAAGGGAGTGGTAACTATTTCAGCTTTTTTTTTTTCTTAAATTAAACATTTTGAATTTGTAAAATATTTGCCATTCTTTTTTTTATTGAATATATTGTGGTAAAATCCAATCGAATCACAATGGAACATTAACATTTTTTTATATTTTCCCAAACTGACAGAGTGGCACTTGAATCACAAATGCAAACATGGACTTCAGTCATTCTCACATGGGAATAGAGTAACGCATTTTAACCAAAACACAATGCTCCTGGAAGAAAATCTCTCTATACAAAATCTTATTGCAAATTTCAGCTGGAGTTAATTCATACCCAAGGTCGACACGTATCACTTTGAATGGATGCGGGAATAAATTTAACGTATATAGCCTCATAGGCCCACTGCTGGCTAATTAGAAGCGTGGTGGCGAAAAGTGCAATATTTATGGCCAACAAAGTGTAATACTGGATCCTGTTACAATGAGATAGGGTGAAATCCATGAAGTGCCTGAAAAATTGGGTGGTAAGCCATTTCTGTTCTATCGTCTGGGGGGGGGGAAAAACATAGTTTCCGAAACCGATCCAAGGTTCACCGTTCTGGAGATGCTGCCCAGCGACTGGACCCCACCACTGTGCACCGCAAAGCTCAGATGAAACAGTATGGGGCGATTATGTATTGTACAATAAGGGTGACTGCTCTGTCTTATACAGTAAGGCAGCGAAAAAGGAGAACAGGCCATAAGAAAGGGGTTTGCATTAAAGCATTTAAAAGCTGGGCGTAAATACTGCGCTGTGATCTAATTGTCTCTGACAACTCAGAAAGTAAAAGTCTACTGACCTATGACATTATATGGCTAATGTAGGCAAGTAAGGTAAAATCCCATAAAAGGTATGTAAAGGTTTGTAAAATTAGTCATTGAATAATCTGTAACCATATTCATAATATATACATTTATATTGTTTTGCACGGTAAGCTTGTCTTGTTTACTCTTCATATGATTTATTCACTTATTTATGGTTAATCTCATAATTTAAAGAAGATGGGTGGGATATGAACATATAATGCAATACTGGCTGTGTGATAATCAAGTATAATCAGGTGTTTGTTGTGATGTGAGAGTGATCCCAAATTAATGATACACCACTGGCTTGCATTTCTGTCTGTACCAAAGGAGATCTCACTGCCTCACAAAGTAAATCACGCTGGCCGGCCTTGACTCTCCCAGACGGTTGTCCTCCACGACGGAGGCAGTGATGAATGCAGACTGATTGGACATTACGCATTTCCATAAAAATCAGTCGAATCATTTTTTAAAACAGGGACCTGCCCACTCCTGAACAATGGCAGACACTGAGGGAAATGAATACAGGAATATCGCTGCATCCCTCATCAACTACGTGATGGAAGGAATACTCACCGTTTCTTTTTTTTTTTTGTTGTTCCACATTTTATTTCCGGGTCACGTAGAGCCACCACATCGTCACAATCCCCTCCTGTCTCCTACGATGATGGACGTGTGCGATCATCACCAGAGGTTCATCTGACATGAAATCAAAGTCTACCTTGCACTGGCCAGAGGGTTGTCTTCAACGCAGGTCTCATTCCACAGGAAAGCATTGCATTGCATGTCTCATTGTGCAGGTTATGTTGTCCGGATGGGTCAGAGTTGTTTGACAGTGAATAAGGAAAATCGGAGTTTATTAGTTTGCCGCAGTGGTTCAGCACCGTGGCAACACGCTTCCAAGGTTGTATGTGCAAGAAACTGAGTCAATGTCTATGTGCAGGAAGATCCATTTTTTGTTTATAAACATAATACAACATCTGGAAATCATAATGACATGAGTAGAAGAGCGTCTATAATAGAAATATCGCATCGCATAATCTGTGCAGGACACAATGAAGTCTCGAGACTGCCAAGGCATCCTGGAGCGAAACTTACTGCCCAGTGTCAGAAAGCTCAGCCTCAGCCGCAGCTCATGGGTCCAACAGGATAATGACCCAAAACATACAGCTAAATGTACTCAAGAATGGCTGAGAAAAAAACATTGGACTATCCTTAAATGGCCCTCCATGAGCCCAGATCTTAATCCTATTGAACATCTAGGGAAAGATCTGAAAATTGCAGTGTGGAGATGCCACCCTTCAAACTTGAGACAGCTTGAGCAGTTTGCTCAGGAAGAGTGGGCCAAGCTACCAGTTGGCAAATGCAGACGTCTCACTGTGAAGTACAGAGATCGCTTGTTGGCAGTGATTGCTGCAAAAGGTGGTGCCACAAAATATTAAGGGTACCATCTTTTTTGTATGTGCCATTTTCATTTATTTAATTATATAAAACATTCAACTGAATCAATAATCAAAAGCAAAGTCTGATTTGTGTTGAATATGGAATAAACTATAAGGGATGCCATTAAACTTTTGTCAGTTTCGAGTTATTTCAGAGATAGTTAGTTTTTTTGTGGAAGGGTACCAACAAATATGTCTACGTCTGTATAAGTTGATGTACCCCTAATAAGCAAACAATATTTGTATAGGCAATCTGTATATAAACAGTGTATGTATTACATATATGTAATTGTGTATAAATTATAAGATAGAAGTAGTACAAAGAAGCATATTATTATATATATTTAAACACCAGTAAGACGAACATGAAGACAGAGAAGTATTGGGACTGTCACTGGCAGTTATGTGGCGGCCTTTGCCATTGAGAATTTTGAGTTGAGTTAAATCTGCCTCTAATCTCCAGGTCCACTGGGTCTCCAGGATGAGCCCCACTTTAAATTCATGCCGATATATGTGTGAGCGCCGCTTCCCAGTTACACTAATACCAGAGCAAAGCCCCCCTTCCGATAACGCCCAGCTCCAAAGCAAATTTGAGATCTCTCAGCCCTCGGAGGTTGTCGGCGGCCAGCAGTCAGCAGTATGCAGAAAGATTCGCTTGGCCAGGAAGCATGATAAGTATCTGTGCTGCTCCCCAAGCCTCTGTGTAAACGTATCTCCCCAGGTAACACCGGCCATGGCAGGACTGAGAACAGGCACCTGGGCGCAGCTGCTCACACAGCCTCTGCCTGACTTAAATCGCCGAAAATGGCCAAGACCCATCTGATGTTCTGAAGATCCCGGTGCTGTTGTGTGGGCTGGGGTGGGGGGGGCTGGGCCTGAGGTTTGAAGCTCCTATCTAGCCTCTGCAGCTGTGAGACAGGTCGCTGGGACTCATCACAGACTATAAATACAGCGTGTGCAAGGAAGGTTCACTCTGCCCTGCCAAACCAGATTACAGACAAAATAAATCATATTCTTACAGCAGGACAAAGGCAAGCAGAAATACCCAAGCTAAACTGCTACTGCCCTTTCTTTTATTTTGCCTTTATGTTTTCATTTATATGCTACATGTGATTTAACATCCCCAGATTGACTAATTGCTGCATAGTAAGTCATGGAGACGGCATGTTCTTCCTGGGACTTGCTTTACCGAGTACATCTGCGTCATCTCCTCTTCCTGATTTGTCTCTTTAAGGTTCCATGCAGTTTTGTAATTCTGTCTTAGTCATACTCGGAAGATCAAATGATCTTCAAGCCTTCTTTCTGATTTGAAACCATCCGTCTGTCTTCCATATCCAGTACAGGGTCACGGTGAGCTTGACGCTGATCAAAGAATGCAAAGAGCATGAGACAGAGAATATCTCGGATGGGGTGTATAGACGTATACGTGTGTGCTTCTCTGTAAATCAGCTGAGGAATATGTCTGGCAATACTAAAGAAGTAATTACCACAGTTATAGATTATGTTTTTCACTCAGGGACGGTTCAAAGCCAAGTAGGGCCTTGAAATCAGCCATGTGTAGCGAGCTCAGGACCACAGAGCAAAGCACTGTTACTTGTCACCAGTACATGCTGGGAACGGTCTGGTAGCCTGTGGTTCATTCTCAGGGAACACATATTCTGACTGAACTAAGAATGTGTTTTATGCTTTTTGTTGCGAATTATCATGCAAGACTGAGATAAGCAATGCTGGGTTGAATATTAAACATCTATTGAAGAAGTAATTGCTGTTTTGCCTCCCTGGGAGAAATATCCTTTGAATTCAGCATGTCATGCATCATTGTTAGGAGTTAAGCTTGTTTCCATGGAAAAAAATCGACTCAAGAATATTTAGACAAATAACAATAATAAGAGCCTGAAATTCTCTCTTTTTGGTAATGTGTGTAAAACTATTATTCCTGACTAACTTTCCTTATGTAATGCAGCCTGTGAAAATGTAGATAAAATGTCAGATTTTTTTTTTGTTACCAAATAGCCACTCATTACCAAACTAATTTGATCCCACAGTAATTGGTCACAGTAATTATATTAAACCACTTCACGCATTTCCTGTACCCCTGCAAAAAAAAAGTACTTTTTAGTTTCAGACCATTTTAATTATATGAATAGTTATGACCCATTTTTTGTGGACAATAAGGGGCCTTTTAGTTTCATACTGCAGTGCCCTTGTGAAATCAGGTAGCTTCCTCTGATCGTGCAAGAGGTTCACGGACACGGGGTGTCCCACTTATCTCAGTGAGCGCTTCCTCTCGAGCACTTAAGAGAGCCTAATTTGATGGGGAATTCAGCACCTGGGCTGCCTTGAGTGGTTGGGGAAACGCTGGGCCCAAAACAGTTACTTCTGTGATGGGCTTAAGCCTGGGGATCAGCTCTCACTCTACACATTCATGCTGGGGTTTTCATCAGCTCTCCACCGATGGTTTTCTGGGAGTTTATTTAAAGGTGTGTGTGTGTATGTGTGGGCATGTATGTAGCTCATTATGGGGACAAAATGTTATTTTTTGTGGTCCCCACAAGGGGAAGCTCAGTTTTAAAAAATATCAGTAACTGCAATCGAAAGACTAAAAATGCATAAAGATTTATTAATTATAATTGTGATAAGGATTTCCCCTGCAAGCATATAGATACCTAATATGTGGCGTGTGTGTGTGTGTGTCTGTGTTTGTGTGTGGTAGACGCGGCTCGCAGTTGTGTTTTTTGGAATCTGCCCGTTGCCGATGGCACTGAGGGCTTCTGGAACAGTCCATGAGAAATGTGTCTGAGAGCAGGGCTATGGGAAGTTGTCCACGCGTGAGCCCAAGCACTCGCACTGGTCGAGCCGCCCCCCTCCTGTTCTGGCTCCCTCATGCTTGGCCACAGTATGCTCCACCTGCTCAGACCCTGATCTTTACCCAAGCCTGGCAATGCCCCCACAGCGCGAAAAAACATCACAATGTCCACTATATTGCATGACTACTGTGTGCATATGACAAAGGACAACGCAAAGTCAAAGGAAAAAAAGTCACCTTGCTAGTACAACATTAACGTGTCTTTTGCATGACATGTATTAAAAAGTATGAGAAATGAGTATTGGTACTTATTGTGAAACTGATGTTACTGGCATTGTAGTATCTACTTTAAACTTATGTTTATGTAGATGGCTTAATCGTTTGCTTTTTGTTAATCATTTTTAGCAATAAAAATGAATGTTTCGAAAAATGCAAAAAAAACCCCAAAAAAAACAAAAGACTTAAAAACCCAGAAGCTAAATTGTATATTTCTTTTTTGTAGGTTCAATTTTATAACTTACAAACACCACAGGGCCACAGCTTGATTTCTGTGAAACAGTTTCTCTCGAGGAAGATCTGAACAGCAGAGTGATCCTGGGGTCACTTAAACTGGAAGCCTGAAGGGCCCCAGAGGAGTGTACCACAAACATGAACCTTAAAGTGCAACCAACATTATTAGAAAATAAACTTGAGGACAAGAACTGACAGTCCCAGTTCCTCATCGTCCTCTGCACCCCTCCCCCCCGGCTAGTCTTACCTACCTCTACCCAATACTCATGGTGTTTGTTGGCATGGGATTGGTGACCGATTACCATGGTGATGAGAAACCCAGCACCGCCAGTTCCCTTCTGCTGAATCGCTGTGTGATTAACACCACTTTTTACCTGAATTTATTTTTAAATGCTGCCTTTCCCAAAGCAGTCTCCCTAAGGTGCTGTAAGAAGTATTTCTTTTATACAATTAAAGAAGTACATAAACTAGCACACTGATTCTGCTGTAGTTCAACAAGTACAGAATTGCACTAGTGCCACAAGGGGCGTGGGCTGCAGTCTCATAACTTATAACTTTACCTCTATTGTAAGTCACTTTTAATAAAAGCGTCAGATAAAAAGTACATGAAAGTTAATAAAGCATTGCAGATAGCGAATAATGTTTATCACTCCTATAGAAAAGAATAAAATTTCTGGGAAGCTTAACCCTAACCTTCTGTAATATGCTATCCTGACATTACTTAACACTACTGTTGTTTGGAAACGACATCGCAGCCATGGCATGTGGTGTGCATGCAGAAATGGGCACAAATAAGAATCTTGTTACAAATTGTAAATACTTGCTCATCAAATGTAACAAAATAAAAAATACTGGTGTGAGAAAATTTAATTAAAAGAGAAGAAATTGATAACTTGAAAATACTGAGATACATGTCAAATAGTAAAGGTACGCGACTAATACGTGTACCATCACAGTCATATTTGTACACTCTCACATATGTGTAATATTTACAAAATATACATAGTGTTAACTGTGAAATACTGTTGTTACTATTACTTTTGTTACTATTGTTATGTCACATTGTTACTTGCAACAAGTAACAATGTGAGCTCAATAGGCTGCACCTGCTCACCCGCTTTCTCCCTATTACACAGGCTCACTGGCAATAACAATGCCTACGTTTAGCTGGGTGAAATTAATTTTATCCTTAGGAATAAAAATAGCTAGCCCGATTTATCAAATGAAGGCTTCCATATATGACAAACCACAAGACGCCATTGCCTGGGCATGCCTGTTGAAATTAACTAGTATCCCTCTAGCAGGCTAGCAAGTTCATTCACAAGTGCTAGAACTCAGCTCAGCTGTTTGCTGATTGATCTATTTTAATATGGTATAATGATATTCAGTGAGCAATATCTGATAGTACATTTTACTACATACTTTACCTTAAGGCAGTTTGCAACAAGCACCAAAGCAGCTTCTTCGGTCATGGGAACACGCAGTTCACAACGAGCAAGCTGGGCCCAACAGGATATGTCACGTGATTTACTTGCATCTAGCAAAAGACAATGACAGGCTATATTTAAAAGTCTGTAACCCTGGAGATTCTTAAAATGACACAAAATAAATAAAATTATATATTTTATTAAGTATTTTTAATAGCTTAAGTACATAAAATATAGTGTATCAAAGGATTGTTACAAATAACATCTGATTTTTTTCTCTCTGGCAAAACACACAAAATTACAAAATATTCAAAAGAAATTAACTACACATTTTAAATATACGTAATTAAAATACTTCCCATCTCTGTGTGCAGGGGTTTCTGGAGCCTTGCTGGACCTCCACCAATGGAAGGACAAAAACAACAAATACATATTTTGAATGAATGCATATGTACACATTATTGATATAGTTATGAAAGACATGTAAACTCCCGCTAAGGCTGCAGCCACAATGACTCTACCTGAAGAAAAGAGAAAATGGTTGATGTCTCATGTGGAGCTGTATGCAGAGAATGTGGGGTTTTCATAGCATTTGCCAGTGGACTGTTCTGTAAATTAGGGGGCCTGTTCTGGCTGTTTTGTTTATTGTAGAATTGCAAGGAGAATTTCATTGCCTGATCAGAGAGTTTCTTCCCTCTTGTGCACAGTAATGGGTTCAGCATAAGTCAGGGCCCGATTTTTCAGTACAGTTTTTAAGTCTGTCCTGAAAGTCAGTGAAGACCTATGAACGCTGCTGGCATGGCAATAATATTTTCATGTTTTCTTTTTTTTGCAATTCTTGCTGCAGAATTTTGAAAGCATCTTGAAAATCCCACATTACAAATGCCAAACTTTAGGAGTTGTAACGGATAGATATACAGCCACAGAAAAAACTGAGAGACCGCTCTATATTTTTAAACAAATCTGCATTTTTAAATCCTGGTTTAATCCTGGTTTAATCCTGGTTCTGCTGGCAGAAGGCTAGGCTGAGCAGCAGGTTGTTTTCAGGTTCAAATTTTCTAAGATAGCAGTAGACAAGAGTAAGGTGAAGCAGGAAACGACCAGAAACCTGCTAGGTAGATGGCAGAGATGACATCCAGAGCCTTGAGCAACTCCGGGCGGATCTCATCCACCCCCGGGGCCCTGCCACTGAGCAGCTTTTTAACCACCTCAGCGACCTCTACCCCAAAGATAGGGGAGTTGCACATCAGCTACCTGATAGGGCGTGATAGCTGAACCGCGATATAGCGGGGGATCACTGTATAACTTCCTGCATTTCTACATTTTCTTCACATGTACACTATGCAAATAAAACCATGCAAATTACACTGCAACAAAATGGCCTAAATTTTCAACACCATTTATACTGCTGAGGTGGGTGTGTCTAAAATCGACTCCTATATGACATCAACATAGCGCTATACCAGGCAGCCCTGACAATGCCCGAGACACCATTATATGCATTGTAAGTCAGTGTAGAATCAAAATGAGTTTGACCACATTTTAAGGTAAAAGAGCTACATTGTTGCTTTAGTACTGACTTCAGACGTGCAAGCAAAACATGATGAATCATATAAAGCAAGACTTTTAATGTCTTTAATCATTCTACAACTTATAAAACTCATTTGCAAAACTCATTTGCTCGCAAATGTTTAACAAGTGAGAATCAGCTAAAATGAACAAAAAGGGAAGTTGCAATGCAAACATGAATGCAAAATGATGCAATAGACCGATCAAATTGGCCTTACTGATCAAGTGACTTTATAGCTAAACAGTAAACAGTATTGAACATTACAAATCCTGACCACCTTACTTTAGCCATATTCACTAGGCTACTTGTAACAACCAAAGATGCTCTTTCTGTTCTCCCTACAAGAAACAAACTGTTGAGCGATCATTTTTCTGTCCAATTTGTCCAGCTTGTGCTTTTGAACGTGACACACAGTGACAGTATTGAGGCGTGTTTGTGTCATAGTGCTTCGCAACCATGTTTTCAGCCTCCAGAGGCTGCAGCAGCCTCTTTCAGCTTCAGCTGATGACACGGGAATGACAAGAAGCAGTCTAAGAAGCGTCTCAATTTGATCAAAGAGGCCACGCACCTCTGGACCCATCCCCTGAAGAATGACTGCAACTTCACTGCTAGATTGGAAACTGTACTTTGTCCTAAACATTGCTAATTGTACTTTCAGGCAGTCAGTGTTAAGTTCTGGGTACCGTTGCACAATATCATTTACCTGTCCAGTCAAGAGGACTTGTTCAAGACTTCTGATCATATGCATTCCTTCCTGCAGAAATCGTTCCCTAAACTGCATATCCACAACAACCAGAACTTAGCTAGAATAGCCTAACTTGCCTCAGTACATTACAAGCCTGTCGTAGCAAGCTATCACCTCAACTCCACTTACTTGATTTTGCTTGAAAAAGAAGTCTATCTTCCCCTGCCTTTTCTTTTTGTGCATTCTAATATTGCATGACAAAAAGAGAATGATTGCTTCAAGACACAGCTGTATGATAGGAACATATGATGCTGCAGACCAAAACAAAAGAAAAACACAGAGGTACTTGCCTAATGGTAAAGTTACCCCCTAGCTGGTTGCTTTAACGTTAAGTGCAATGCCATTGCCTATAGCAAGCGCTGACGGGGAATTAACCTCGTCTAGCATATTTTATGTAGAAAATGCTGACGTTACGATGTTGTGACAGACGTTATGAATTTTGCTTTACTAATTTAGTGTGATGCAGTATCAGATCTCACTTTGTTCTACCTCAAGACGGTTCTTCACAAATCCAACAGGACAGTATGTTGCCAACTTACTCACTTTGAAGAAGAGGGGCTCTTGTTCTCTCGTCACTGACGCTAACTGAAACATTTGCTGTGGCAACATTGGCTGAATGGTCCTTCAATCAAACTAACGGACCTATGTGTGTAGTCTACGTCTGCGCGTGTATTTTTTTCTCCCACATTGGGGCTACGGTTCAGCTCGATCTTGTACCCATACAGTAAGTATTTTAGCATTGTTTTAATCTGACAAAAGTGGGGGGAATGGAATCGTATTTCGGCAAAAGTGGGGGTGTTCTGACACCCACATCCCCCGCACTTGTAACGCCCCCTGACCTCGCGCACCAACTCAGGCTCCTTCTCCGCCAGAGAGGTGACATTCCATGTAGATTCTGCAGCCGAGGATCGGACCGCCAAGGTCCCCGCCTTCGGCCACTGCCCAACTCGCACTGCACCCAACCCCTTTGGCCCCTCCTACAGGTGGTGAGCCCATTGGAGGGGGGGAACCAAGTGCCTTCTTCGGGCTGTGCCTGACCAAGCCCCATGGGTGCAGGCCTGGACACCAGGCACTCGCCATCAAGCCCCACCCCCAGGCCTGGCTACAGGGGAGGGCCCCGGTGACCCGTGTCCAGGCAAGGGAAAACGTGAATCCATGTTGTTTCTCATCATAAGGGGTCTAATGAGCCGCACTTCGTCTGGTTCCTCACCCAGGACCAGTTTGCCTTGGGTGACCCTACCAGGGGCATAAAGCCCTGGGCAACTTAGCTCCTGGGATCACTGGAACACGCAAACCCCCCCACCACGATAAGGTGTCAGTTCCAGGAGTGGTAGGCTGTAGTTTGCAAAAAAAAATAGTTCGTTCACAAACACAGACCATAAATTGACCAAAAAATTGGGTGGTGCTGTCAGTTTTTTCCATGGCTGTATGTAACAAAGGACACCTAGTTTATTGATTAATTTTGCAAAGCTGAATTAAATCCTTTAACAGTGTTAAGGCCTGAGGACAGAACACTCATATCAATAGAATTTCCTTTAATAGAAAGCTTTCTGAGTTTGCAATTCAGTTTCGACTGTATCCAAAATAATTGCTTTGATTTCTATGGAAATATTGTCTTCCAGTGCATATGATTAATGAAACGGAATCATCGCCATAAGAATGTAATTTATAGATTTTTTCATAATTTTACATGGCGTTTCAATACAGCACTGCTATTAATGACCCAGCACTAAGCCATGTGGCACCCCAGTGAGAATCGAAATATAAAACAGTTATTAGATTTCAATACATACTAGAAAAAAAATTGCAAAAGAAGACGCTGGCGACATAAAGGTGCTCTAGAGACACAGTTATAGGCAGCTGCAAAGATATTTGCAGACATTTGAATATTTAAAATTCTTCCCACCAGAGCTGTTAGCACAGCAAATTTAAAAAAAAGGCTATAAGGCACAATTTAAGTAAAAATTATGCTATACAATTACAGACGATACAGTCTAGTGAGCAAATGGAGCATTACTTTAATCTCTTTTTTTAAGTTGAATTGAAAATTTTCAACCTAGTGCTTGCAGCGGTAAAGGCACAATAAATACACAATTAACAGTCATTCGCAATATTTCCCCATGGGGGGCTTCTGGGAAAACATTTGGAAAGTGAGATGTACTCTGCTATGACCCACTGTTAATTCGACAGCTGTTTTGAAAGGTCCATCGATACTGGGATGGAGATGTTTAGCAGGTGGTTTCAAACTGTCTGTTTCTTGTCACTGGTTGAGACTGTGCATAGCACATAAAATGACTAAGGATGTTCTGACCACTCCAGTTTTTCCATTGCTTTCACTTTAAGATATAGCCAAGTGCAAACTTAGATGGAAGATGAGTGGAATTAATCTACAGATACCATGATAGTCAAATCAATGATACATGAACTTGTCTGTGAGAGGTGGCCAATAAATAATAAAACAGAATATATATATGAATAAACTCAAAAGAAGAATCTATAAATGAAACTTCTATCTGAACAATTTGTGATAAGCATCCCATCAATATCTAAGCTGTGTCCTCCAACAAAGTGCACATAATATTGTTTAAACATAGTAGTTACTTCTCTAACCTAGCTATATATTCAACTGCATTTAAATGAACACAAGAAAACTGGCTAAATTAGTTAATCATGCAGCTAATTTAGTTTTTTCTTTCCATAACATGTGAAATCCCTTTATTATAAATGCAAGCTGGTGTATTGTACTGAAACATCAAACACCCCCAGGTGACAACAAACATAATATTTGTTATGCAACCTTGGGCCTTACAACTGCATTTTTTGTTTCTTTTGTATATCACCCCTTTGGCGAAATTCCGCCTTTGTTGTTATCAAGCGGATGGGTGTCTCCCATGTGCTCAAATCACTCTCTAGCTGAGAAGTCACTGAAAAAAAAGAAGAATCCAGCGTGTGCACTTTAGTTGGAGATACAGCTGAGGGTTAGACAACCTCTAGTCTCTCAGGGTCATCAGAGGAGCCGCCTGATAGGAAATAAGTGCAATAAAAGATGCCGGAGAGGACATGGGTCTCTCAAGGTGGGAAGAGCTACAGACATTATGAATAGCTTGTTTGTCTTGGTAGGTACCAACAGAGTAAAAATCACCACATTATAAAGAAATTTTCAATCAAGTTTGGGTTTTTTTGACGAAATGGATTAAATGAGATTTCCCCCCTTTCTCTTGCTGCGTTAAATTGTTCTTCTTCCCTCCTTGAAGGGGTTATTCAGAGGTGTGAGGTAACTCCAGAGGCACTCGGAAAAAAAAATACACACATACACACAAGCACACACACACACAGAGGCATGAATATGGCCTTTGGACTCTGTCGCTGCAGATAGGGACACAATTTACAGAACTGCAGCAACAGGAGAACTCAACATGGCAGTCTATCTTCTGCTCAGTGGGGACCTGGAATGGGAAAGCAGAGAATCTGTCAGTATTTGGTGATAGGTGCCGTGCCACAGTACACGCTGAAATTGAGGGAGAAAATGGTCACAATAAAAGAAAATGAGGTCCGATTGCCCATTCACAGCCACGGAGTTAATAAGAAAAATGTGCCTATGGCTGTCTATATGTTTCATGATAGTTCCATTTCTGTTTTACCAGCATATTTGGTTATGTGCACTATGACCTCTTTTACTGTAATTCACATGGCCTCAGATTCTTATTTTATTTGTGCAGTCAATTACTTCATATGGTTTTTGATTATTTTTTCTCCCGGTCACAACATGAAACACAAGTTTGTAGTGACCATCTCTCCTCACTATAGGATCTGGAGCTCCAACTTACAAGACTTTCCATGAGTGTGTGCCGTTAGTAATGACTTTAAAAAGAGTTGGACTGTTATAAGAATTTTTATAGGCATTTTTTCAGTTTTATTCAGTTATGGTTATATCACAAAATATCACTTCAATTATATTACATAATATCTGCCTTTCTATGCAAATCATATAGCAAAGCACTTACAGCTGTAGATATATACCCATAGCTCCATTTTCCCTAAGCACTTATCCGGATAGGGCCGCAGTTACCCGACACCCATCATAAACCAGAACAGATCAGACCAAAGCACTTGCATGCTTTAAGAGCAATTTAGAATTTCCAGCACACCTAGTCTGTGTATCAGTGGACTGTGTAGTACGGAGCAGAAAGCTCATGGAGAGCATGGAGGAAGCATTTACTGCAGCGAAAGTAGTCCATGATCCAAGTGCAGAGGTAGTGGGTTTAATGAATCGTAATCTGAGCTAACAGACACCAAGTAAAATCCGAGAAACATGAATAAAAAGACACGCGAAGGTCAGAAGCACTTCAGAATAAGATACAATCACAGATACAAGATACAAATCACATTCCACATGCAGGGCAAGAAGGCAGGTGACATTACAAAAACCAGAGATAGTCACCAAGTTTAGCAATGCCTTACTAATGGCGCTTTTCCACTGTCACCAAGAACGAGGCCATGCCTGAGTCATACTGTGAAGAGGTGGTTTTCCATTGGTACTACCTGTAAGTATGCGAGCTGTACCCACGTTGATACGGCCCTGCTTACTTGTGTATGACTAAACCGAGCTGGATGTGTCAGCACCATCTGATTGTTCAAAATGCACTGAGATATCAGTGATTTGCATTGATATGCATGAATTATCTGAAGGATAAAAGGGCATACTCTATTGGTGTGTTTAGTGTTCAGATGAAGCATGGTCTGATTGGATGTAGCCACAGGTAGTGTTGACTTGAGGGAGGCGTTACATTTAGGATCTGCCCACACTGAGCTGGAGGTTTAAACCCAGTACCCATGGGTGTAACAATGACAGCTCACGGTACAAAAGGTAGTAAACCCGATGTTCATTTAAACAGATAAGTCTTAGAGAAATCTTAAGGTTAAAAGGCAAAGGTATCACTGTTCATTATTATGTATCATATTTTAAGCCCTGTCTGCTAGTTTCCAGTATTATAACCCGATGTTCTGTGAGGGTTTTATTCCAGGTCTCCCTCACTCCCCATCCGCCCACTCGTCTCCTCCATTCGGCCCATTCGTCTTTCGCTCCCCATCCGCCCACTCGTCTCCTCCATTCGGCCCATTCGTCTTTCGCTCCCCATCCGCCCACTCGTCTCCTCCAT
>JAODLD010000136.1:761519-800530 GCA_026781065.1 Mormyrops boulengeri
TCACCCCATTCGCCTTTCGCTCCCCATCCGCCCACTCGTCTCCTCCATTCACCCTATTCGCCCTTTGTTCCCCATTCGCCCAGTTTGTTCCCTTACCCAGTAGTGTTGTCTTACCCAGTTTGTTCCCTTACTCAGTTTGTTCCCTTACCCAGTAGTGTTCCTTTGCCCAGTTTGTTCCCTTACCCAGTTTGTTCTCTTGCCCAGTTTGTTCCCTTACCCAGTTTTGTTCCCTTATCCATATTTCCCTTCCATGTAGTTATGCAGTAAGTTTCCAGCCATTCAAAATTTTTAACCGGTTTTACAGCCACTTCATAAAATTATTAATAAAATTCAATAACATTTCAATTTCGATGCCAGCTGAAACATGCCCTTCCTGTTTGTTTACATGAATAACAAAACACTCACCACTCAGATTATCTCGGCATTCGTATCTCTGTATGGGTCCAGTGATTGATAGCCGTCTTAGTGCTTTGGTCTAAAAACAGGCTGAAATGGCCGAACACAGCAAAAATTAGCCCTATTTACATGGTACCCGTAACATCATCTGTATTTACCGATGGATTTCAGCACATACACACATATACACATGATTTGCAGCATTCACTATGGCTACATCCAAAATATCACACTTCCACAATAAAGAGTGCGCCTAAATAGTACATGAAACATAATAGTGTGTCCAAGACCATAGTGTGCATCTTATTGCGCAAAAAATTCCTGGATGACACCCTACATCCGGTCAAAATCTGAAGTGTGCAAACACTGTACACTCTTCCATCCCACAATCCTAGCCATGACTTCTGAGGTCTGTTGGGTACTTATTGAACTGCAGGGCATCTGTCATTAAAAGTCAATGTCCAGCAGTTCAAAGCTAATGTAGTGTGTCCTGAAAGTGTACAAAGTTTTGTACTCGCACACTAAGGAATCACACTAAGTGACCATAGCAATAGCGTGTACTTTTTCCTCTTTTAGGCGCATAGTGCTTGGTCTGTGAATTCGGATGCAGTGTATGTTGTTCTTGGCCTACTGAACAAAATGAGCCCTCATTCAGGTCAATCCATTTTGTTTTCGCTGAATAGCAGAGGTGTTCAACCAACTACCTTGTAACATGGTGACTACCGACCTTCCCTTTTGACAGACCTTTTAGCCAGCCCACAGCATGCAGCTCCTCAAAACAGGAAGAACGAATAATCAGTAAACAGACGAGTTCAACAACCTCTACCTTTCTTTAAAGCTGTGCTGCCCAGCTTCAGCAGTAAATGGCGTTGGTCAAATCGGGATACAAAGCCAGGAATGGAATTAAACACAGGAAAGGCGCGTTTTTTACACTTTAATTCGCAGTGTTCAAGACTGGGTAAAATAGACGTGGCATGGGAAAAGCTGACCAAAAGCCGCAGTTGCTGAACCAATCTAGACAAGATTTATATTGATTGTGGGTAAGGATCAGAAATTTCAAAATAATGTTTTTGCACGGTAGCAAGAATAACGCCAAGAGAAAACCACAACGCCCCTTCTGTCAGAGCAAGTTTGTTTATCTATATAAGTAAAACTTCTAGAAACCGGTTTGTGTTTAGTTAGCATCTCATGAATGCTAACCAGGTCATGTTTGTGCATGTGCAAATTGTTTATATGGTTTTATCTATTTTATTTGGGGAAGGTCCTATTTTTGTAATAAATGTCAGCCCAGACTATTGGGCTACACATGTCTGTCCAGGGTGAGCCCCAGCTATGTCTCCTATTCTGCCCAGAATAGGCTTCAGGACCCTTACGACCCTGACCATTATAAGTGGTGATAAGATGGATCGGTGGATGAATGGATAGATGGATGGGTGGATGGGTATTGAAAAGACACTAGTTGTCACTTGTTTTTAAGATCCTGTAATGATGCATCAGTGTGTCTTACTGGCTGCCTGTGTTAGGTATGTTGTCACATACTATACAGAATAGTATAACAGAGTATTATGCAGAATATTTGTAATGCATTATGAATGTGTCCATGAGGAACAATAGACAGGTCATGATCATTTATAACACTATCTATGCTGCATATGATTGCATTTTATTATTAATGTATTCATTATGTACATGGACTTCAAAGAAAGCCATACAGTTTCCTTGGATTTACTCTGCAGAATTATTTGATAAAAGACCAAAATTCCAAAGGGTCAGTTTGAAGCCAGTGTGAACTTTGGTTTAACCATGTGTGTGAGATTCATACAAGAATTAAGTTCTAAAATGGATCTGAACTCCTCGGCAAGAGAGGAAAGTTAAGGACCAGGAGTATTTTTAACATGCACACAATTGTTTGTGGTCTGAGGCCCCAAATATTCTTTAGTGATTTCCACTTTACTTTTTTATATCAATATCAGTAAAATAATAAAACATCGTATCAGTTAACATATACATACATTTTAATCTAGCCCCTTTCTAAGGATGCACAGGTTTAAAAATGAAGGAATTAATGCATAAATATAGACTTATTAGTGGATATTTATGTAAGTTCAATAGATATTAGTTTCTGTCTTCATGAAAGCCAGTTGTACGAATCCTGTGAAGTAGAGTTTATATTTCATCTGATATAATTTACTGTGGAGGAAATGGATGTGGTGGAGGCCATCTGTGTGGCACAATTTAATTACTTTCTTTGTTGGCACATTTAATTGTATCTCCAGGACATGAACACAACCCTATAGGCGAATAATGAGCCTCTGAATATTTACTTATATGAAAGGATTTTTTTAGTCATGAAGTTTTTGTGTGGTGGCTCAGTTGATAGCGCTGGTGTTTCTTCACATCTTGAGTTGTGGGTTTGACTCCCACCCTGGGTGGGTGGAATTTTAATGTTTTTTGCTGTATGGGATACAAATTAGCATCTGTAAATAGTGTGTGTAAATATGGACTGCCACCCCCTTTGGTCTTTATCCTTAGCCTTGTGCCCTGTTTTGCCTGCCATCGGCTTCAGTCCCCTCTGCGACTGTGGCTTACATAAGCAAATGGATGGTCAGAAACGAGTATAGTTCTAGAATAGAAGGAAACTTGGCTGCAATCAGGAACCTTTTGATTTTGTTGCCTCAAAGGGGAAGAGGCTCACCTTAGGGGGTCAATACCCACACTCCATCAGCCACTTATTTTCAAAACAGTCGGACACTCATCCTTCCTCTTCAAATTTCCCCATTAGATAATTATCCCCAGGTGCCACCTCTAAAATATCTGCCCGATGACTGCCCGCAGCCCCCAGTCTCATTGGAAGATTGCCTGCCTTTAGGATCCACTTGCCACGAGCCATCAATGGTCTTGCTTACCATCGCTGAGTGAAGCCGGGTGACATTTAGTTGCTCAGCTGATGTTGTTATCCTGAATGGCTTTTTTACCCATTTAAACAGCTGGATGTTTTTACTGGCACAATTCAGTTTAGGTACTTTGCTTAATGGTTTTGCAGGCAGGCATGTGCAGGTTATGAGCCCTCAACTTCAACTCTGCCCGATGATGTGAGTGATAAGGAGATACATGGTCCTGGATGCCCAGAATTAGCCACCCACCACAGTGGAATGTTCTCCATTGCCATGGGGACTCTGGGTTCATCAAACTATTTCAGGTGACTAGAAGGGGATGTGCGTTCTTTTGTCTTCTACTGGTAGAATGTGACCTGTTCTTGCATTTAAATTTCATAAACAATTGATGAAGCAACTTTCTTAGAATCGACCCCACCCTCATATCTGCATTACATGGAGTCACTACTCCCCTAACCCTGCCTGCAGTTTGATTATAGTTTTCCTTTCATTCTCGTTAAAACGTTGACTGCTGACATTCAGGAGTGCGTAATAGACTGTTCGCTAAAGTAGGGGCAGCATTTCAAACATTTTCTCACGCAGACAATTCCAGTAAAAGGTTTCCCACTAAATTGTAGTATGATAAACTGCAATGCAAAGAGACTACTTTAAATGGAAAAATATTCAAATGTTACATAACAGCAAACATGTGACAACATGCGGTTGGACAATTACGGTCTGAAAAGCCTACAATCTACACATCAACTTTTAACCTGAAAAGAAAATTGTAGTCATATATCAAATAGACAAATAGCACCTGGAAACTAGTTTATGAAAAAAACAAAGCAATTAAATATGCTTTTATATTTCCATAACTGCTTATCCAGTACAAAGTCAGAGAGAGAACCTGAAGGCCATCCCAGGAAACATTGGGGACAAGGACAGGAAAAGCTTTGCATGAGGATCAATCACAGGGCACACACACATACAATGCCATTGTAGAGTCAATTTAAAGGCATCAGTTCACCTAATTGGCATGTTTTTGCAATATAGGAGAAAACTGGAATATCTGTAGTGTGTGATGTAACAAACTCACGCTGGGACCAAGAATACTGTGGAACCCTTTGCTTTTTTAACAAGAAGTTCACAGATACCCAATGTGCCAAACCGGACACAGCTCGAGGAGTATCAGAAAAGATCGGACCAAGCATGTAATGCACGAAATCCGCTAAAAAATAGATGGGATGAAGAATAATGTCGGAAGCCATTGGAGCACCTCTTATTGGAGGAGCTCTTTAGCAAAGCCTTAGAAAGACCCAAGCCTGGCCGGGATTTATTCCACAGGAGAAACCTAAATGGGCTGTATGAGATCAAGGAAGGACTGAGGATACATCTGCAGATAACACCGTATCATTGGGGGCTTAATAACTGGCCCCCGCTGAGACCCAGAAGATACCAAAGGACTTCCTAGGATATTACGATCGAGTGTTCGCAGCCAAACAGGTGATTTGCCATAGACAAAAATATCCAAAAGTGCCCCTTTTTTCAGAATTAACCGAAGTCTCAGAGTCTAAATCACTCTAATGGACAATAGATGTTCATCTATTAGCGGTTAGAAGGGGAGGGTGATTTTTTTTGTAGCATTGGTATTTTTTTCTTGAGGTTCTTGAAATTTATGCTGTAAATTGTGTCACTGAAATTCTTGTCATAAACGTGGGCTTGCGGGTTTCACAGTAACTGGGATTTGTTCTGGTGGACCATGCACACGCAGTTAAGGGAGACAGTTTGGTTAAGATAGAGGAACGAGAGTAAAGTAGTGAATCTGTGTGACACAATATAAGAGATAATGGCTTCATCCAGTGATGCCAGCAGCCCTGCCCAGCCTCCTCCGTACATCTCGTACTTCAATATTCAACATTTTCTTTTGTTGGTCTCTATTACATTCCTAAACTGCACCTTTGGGGCTCTTTCTCCAGCTATGGCGAGATGTGCACTTGCAAGTGCCACAGGATATCTGAGAGCTGCAAAGGGTGTGTCTTCTGAGGGAGATTATTCAGAAAGAGAGCCAATGCCTTGGGACCTTATCTTTCCACAATGGGATTCTTTGAAGTTTAATAGTAATACAAAAATACTCATTAATCATCTTGTTAAAAACAAAGAGGGGGAGAACATTAAGCCTGGAGTGGAAAAAAGAACAATAGATCAGTACATACATCACATGCAAATACAGAGAATTTAAAAAGAATTTAGGCCAAACAGTTTTAAATGTTGTGGATATTATATCTAGGATTTTTGGCCTTTTTAAGTGGGCCATAAAAATTTGAGGAAAAAAACAAGGAAACTTTTTTTTTTTTTTGCATACACTTGTTGGCTCCTAGCTGATCCAGGCCCAATGGTGCTACGCTTAGATACGCTGTCGTTAGCCTGTCGACCCCCTGGACCACAGACACCCTGAATAACAAGGATGTGTGACCTTTGAACAAGCGCTGCTCTCAGGATGCCATGTTAAGCTGGGCATTTGAGTAAGTTGAGAGGGCACCTAAATTTAATATGGTTAGCAAGTCAGCGGGAGCTCCTTCTGAAGGAAACCTTTCACTTTGCCTACAGTGCACACAGTGGTGTAACCACTCCTACAAATTATAAAGAAAAGAAATATCTAGTAACATCAAACACACAATAGTTAGAATTAAATAATTAAACTATAACTTTTAAAAACTCCCTGTAACCATGCTAAATATACTTCTTCTCCTCTTGCAAAACTCTTGCTACAGTTTCTGTTGGCTGGTTCAGGAATCCAGTAAAAGACTATTAACGAAGTAACCATGTCTTACTTTTCAATCTGCCCTGTCAATACTTTAATTCAAAGTAAGGTCAGTCTCTCACAGTGAGATATATCTCTTGAACAAATTAAGTAATATTCTTTTCAAAACTACAGACACACTTGAGACTAGAACTGGAAAATTTCATAATGCACATTCATGTTCCTACCTACAATGCTCTCTGTTGGTTTGTTTAGAGCAGCAATGCATGGTGCAGCAGGTTAGGCCACTGTTTCTGTGATCAGAAGGCAGCTACAGTAGTTCACGCGCCAAGGTTTGCCGAGTTATTTCACTCTTGGGGCCCTGATCAAGGTCTTTAATCCCACAGTTGTTCCAGGGACTGTCTTGACCCTCTTTTCTCAGAGATGTACATCAATTTGGATAAAAGAGTTTGCTAACTAAATAAATGTTCATTTCTGTATGTGTAGTCGTATTATCGCCTTTGTGGTTTATGCATCGATGGGATGAGGAGATGGTGGCGGGATGATCAGATGAGGTTGGAAGAGGTTAGAAAGAACAGTCCCCACTTCTGGATTTAGTAACAAGTTAAAATGTAAGGCACAAGGTTAACAAGATTTTGCACCAAAAACACAATGGGAATTCTTCATGTTTTGCCAACTGAGTGAACATGGACTGTTCTTCACAGTTCAGAAAAAAAGTAGTCTGCAGACATTTGTTTGTTGGCTGTTCGTGAGAGACTAATTTCGTTCTCATCAACAAACTCGCACAAGAAGAAGCAACAATCCATAATCAGGCATGATGAACAACACAATTCAAGCAGGCAGAAGATGGATCATGTTGTTCTTATGAGAATATCAACGCATACATTTGGCAGTCTGACAAGCTGTGCCAAAAAAAATGTCTTTGTAATCTCATAAAACCATCAAGCCCATCTTCGTAAGATGAAGGGGATGGATATTGTAGGAGGCGGTAATGAATATCAGTCAAACGTTTATTTTGTTTTTATAGATTTTCAATATAACAATTCATCCGGCTTTGCATTCTCCATGACTGCTTAGGCTCACTGCAAGGATGGAGTCTTTTCTGGGAAGCCCAGGGCACAGCTGTGGAAAGACCAAGAACTATGGGTAAATTATGGAAACCATTTCACTCGATCAGTAGACGATGGGTGGAAACCTAATCTGACCACTGAGCCGCTGCTGTGCCACTTAATGTGGTATCATTCAGTTTAAATATATAGTTTTGCATAATTTTCAGTTAATGCGCTTTATGCTTATTGGACATATATTTTCATAAGTATAGTTATACTTTTATTGAGCTTGTTAGCATTTCAAAACATGAAATTAATTATACCGGAATATTCCACTCATTCTGTGAGCTACACAATACGTTTAAGCTTGCAGAACAACCAAGGAAAAAGAAACACTACTTGCTTAATGTCAAAACATGTTTTTTTTCCCTCCTATCAGCTGCGACAGTATCTTAAAGTGTCATAATTTCTCTAAAATTACCCCAGCATGAGAAGCCTGAATTTGAATGTTACGATTTAAAGGGTTATTAAATACGAGTACTGGGTTAGAATACAAAATTATTCATTAACTCACCCAATAAGACCTAAATGTATTAGCATGAAGAAGCAGATGCATTTTGACAGTTTTCGTCAAGATTAATTAGCACATTAGAAACGGTCTTCGCCACAAAAACACTATACATAATTCTAAAAATAAGTAGCAAAAAGTACTACTTTGATAAGTAATAAAATAAATCCTGAAAGCACAGCCTTATTCAGCCTTATATTTCACAGTACATTTACTAGCTGTAATGTAATGACTTGTGTAGATTTTTTTGTTTTACTTTACTGATTGATTGCAGCTAAACAGGTTATATGTAAAAGGCGCTTAGTACCTGAAAAGAACAACAGCTGCCATTTGCAAGAGTATCTCTCATTTATCATAGTGAGAACAGGGAAGAAGCTTTCAGACAAGTGTTACCTTTTAGTGTCATCCATACGTCCCCATTTGTGTTTAATTCAGCTGAACTGCAGTACCCCCCTTGCAGAGTAAGTGTGTGCATGAGTGCTCCCCGTGTAGGTATAGCACATTGTTCAATATGTCCCCTGTCTTGTGCATTTTAGATTTACAATTTACATTCACATTAGTGAATCACATTAATACTTCTGTCCAAAGCAACATGCACGAAACCACATAATACACTGGTTATTTATATATGAGCGATATATGGCGGATAATTCATTTTACTTTTTTGAGAGGGCCTGGAGCACCACATGACCTTGTACTGGACACGTGGTTGAAGACGAATTAATTCAATCCAATTTATTTTGATGTTGTATAGCGCAGTTCAAAATTTATTTTGATGTTGTATAGCGCAGTTAACTTAGCCAGAAATTGCATAAACTGAAACATGTTAGGTTCATTAGACACAAATTAAGAATGGCATCATGCTCAGACAAAAAAAAAAAAAAAAAAACAGAATGTGGTGGAGACAGAGATGAAAGAAAACAATAGAAATCATCACCAAAGTGGTACGTGACCCTTCCAGTCAGCCAGTGGCGGCCCAGCTGATCCGGACCTGCATTTTAACTCTTGGCTGTGCAGTTCATCCACAAACATTTCACAAATACTGAAGGCACTATAAAGCAAATCCTTTCTAAATTGTATGAAGGCACTTGCACATAATTTATATACTGTTTATATACTGGTTACTACTGTCTGAATGACTCCTGAATGCAAATTAACATTTAATTTATGGGCTGTACTTCTTTAGTGTTGGATTTTATCTCTGATTTTGAATCTCCTTTTATCACTTTGACCATAAAACAAGATCCTGAATTTCTTTGTCTCTCTGGCTCTTAACAGCAAATGAGAACATGTTGCCTCTGCAGCATGACAGGAAATTAAAAGCAAAAGTTGTACAAACTAGAGGCTAGGTGAGACTTCATGACCTTGAACGTGACATCAGTCCAAATGGATCTGCCCCAGTGTTTTGTCCATGGCCTGGCGGGGCTGTCTGGCCAGGCGCCAGCAGCGAGCACAAGGCATCATGGGTACTGCCTGAGTGGAGTTCCGGGACTAGGCTTCAGGCCATGCAGATGGTGCTGGAGATTGATACGCGCAGAGGTCAGCCAGCGGATTCGAAAACGACTCCGGAGCTAATCTATGAAACACCCCTGACAGCCACATGCCACTCCAGAGGGGAACCTGTTGGCCGTCTTATGGCGGACGGCTTGATAAGTGAGCCCGGTGGCTGGTGATGCTACTGTGCTCAGCCACACAGGCTGGATGAGTGGCCAGGATGTACAACAAAGGACTGACCCCAGGAACAGGAAGTAGAACAATATGAAAACACCACTCTGTGCTAACATCATTTATATGGTGAAATGATTATCATCATCAACAATGGCAACAACAACAGTAATACTACAATAATAATAATAATAGTAATAATAGTAATAATATGTTGCTGAGTAGACACTTTACAAAAAAGTGCAAAAGACGTAGACTTGTATCTAAGGAAAGCAGCTCATTTGTTCAGTGGTTCCACAGTGGACCAATCCCCCAGGACATGGACTCTTGTATCCTATAATCACTGCTATGCCTGTCCCTTTGCCTGAAACTCTGAAATAGAGGCTGGGAGATATATTGTATGCATGAATGACTACCATCATTTTAGAGGAGACAGCTGCTAATAAGACTATACAAGGGAAAATGATTCCTCACCATCAGTTTTCTTTCAATGACTGTAATCGTGGAGCCAAAATTGCCTTATCAGTGTAAAACTTGATTCTGTGGTTTGCCGGGTCATTGTGAACTTTGGGATATCAAGCTGGTTTTCCTAAATCTCTTTAAATCCCTTGACAAAGGTGTAACATGACCAAAACTGCCTGTGGGAGCCGCAAGGTGGGGGGGGTTGGCCTGCCCGTTCCATCTTGGGAAGAAAACTCTGCTGACTGGAGTTGTTCCATTCGATTTACTCTACGCGTCCCTCTTTCATGGTAAAGACTAACCTGTTTTTTCTTTCCTGTTCTCAGTAAACCAGTCCTGATTCCATCCAGTTTGATGTCTGTCCTCTGTAGAATTTCCCAGTCACACTCAAATTATTTTTGTTCCCCTCATGCCAATATGGCTCCCTTCTGGTTTTACATCTACCTACATTCTGCTTTGACTTCTGCCCCGTCCAGCCCCTATGTCTCCAGGAAAAACAAAATCCATCCCATAATATCCACTACCCATCCTTGTGCCACATGGTCATTTTCTGTCCTGACCTGAGTAATTCTCACAATGTTAGGTACTTCCAATCTGCTCTAAAATGGTACTCAGCTGCAGCATGTATGTTCTGAGGTCATATAAAGCAGTGCCAAGCTGCCATTACATGTATGTTCTGAGGTCATATAAAGCAGTGCCAAGCTGCATTACATGTATGTGTTTGTAATATGTACTGTAATTATATAGTGTCACAATCCACACAAGAGAATCGCTGACTTGAGTCATCAAAACCTGCCTCACCTCAAAGTTAAGCTTCTGAGCAAAGGAACAAAGAGGGAAGAATCTCCATCCATCTTCCTTAACCGCTTATCCGGTACAGAGTCACCGGGAGCTTGGAGCCTTTCCCGGGAAGCATGGCGCAAGGGGTAGACAAGATGCCAGTGTCTCAGAGGCCACTGACAATCACTAAATAAGGAAGACGGATATTCACACATGTTTTTGGACTGCAGGAGAAAAGAGAACTACCTCAAGGGCAGGAACTAAATTCACGACGACAGTATGACTCAAAAAGCCACCATTAAAGCAATGAAGAAGTGGACACCGCTGTAGTGTTCTGTGGCTGAGGGTGTGTTGTTCCTGTCCGACAGAGCAAGCATTATGACACATATTATAATTCTGACTTATTTTTATATCGGGTAGCCCAGAAACAATCAACTAAGCTCTGCACACAGCTAAAATACCTTTGGCACACAACAAAAACTATACTGTATTTCAGGCATGTGCAACTCCAGAGGAATTTTTTTTCAGTATAGCATGAATGAGAATGTTAATTTCCAGTTCCCATTTACAGGGAATTACTGAAAAAAGGGGAGCCTTGATTCAATGTGACAAAGTATTTTTAGTCTAGGTGCCTCCAGTTTTTGGATCTGCAGTTCATTGTCATGTGTCAGTGAGCAAAGGGCCGTAGGCTTCGTGGACAGATATCAGAATCTAGGGGTAAATAGCACCCGAAAGCACTTATGCCTCGAAATTCAACTCTACATGTTGGTGGGAGATGCAAAGTAAAATGATAATCAGAAGATGATGGATACTGTGGTGTATTTTCTGCTGTATACCCCAAATAATACTAGAAATGTGTTTTTCAAGGTAAAGTTGTGCCCAGATAACAGACAGTGGTTTAATGGCTAATGGGAACAAGTCACATGGTCAGATGAGTGACCTTTAACCATGATTCAAAAGTGAATGAGTCCATGTGTGGTACATGCCAAATGGTGCCTACAGGCTCGAGTGCTTGTTTCCCACAAAGACCAGTTCTGGCAGCTTTGTTATGGTGTGGGGAGCATTTTCCTGGCATGGTTTAGGTCCACTCAACCCCTTAGAGAGAGCAAGCTAAATGCCAATAAGCACAAGCCCATTCTGAGTAATGGTGAAGCATTTCTATCCTGATGGGAGTAGAATCATCCAGAATGACAATGTCTCCATCCAAATTTGTCTTGGAAGAAAAGAATCGCATCCCTCCAGTACAGCTCCAAGCGCTTGTAAAACTGCTGCCAAGCTACAGAGAAGCTGTAGTGGCAGTTCATGGTCGCCCGAGATCTAATCAAGACACTTTATGTTGGTGGCTTTTACTTCAGTGGTTAGGTCTGTATTCCGCGGGTAAAAGGACGAAAGGTCATGTTTGTGATCAGCTGTTTATTCTAACTTGTAGTGGTTCGTAAACTCAGTAGATAAAAGAAAAGCCACAATAGCATTAAGGTGGACCACAGTTACACTGGCAACAGGGATATGGGCCATCAGAAAAAAGAAAAGATGTCTTAAACAACACGGCTAAAAGGTCATTTCAGGGATAGTGGAGCCGTCCATCTGGATGAGTTTCCTAATGCTTTATTAGGACATAAAACGTTAACAAGTGGTCAAAGCAGTTTCTGAAAAGTGTCAACCTGAGCTGTGCAGTAGCTGTAAGACTAGCCTCTGTTACGATCTGTAAATGATACACGCATTTATTCACGTTACTTAGCGTCGCACATTTCCCCTCGCACAGGAACAGACATTACGGATGCTGTGTTCCACATCAGTGGTTTCCAAATCCCCTGTTGAATGACCTCAACCATGCATTTATTATACTCTACCTCCAGCACACCTAATTCAACTAATTATGGGCTTGAATGTCACTTGATTAGTTTAATTAGATTGTCTGCTGGTGGAATAGAACAAATGCGTTGAGAGGCTGAACGAGCTCAAGGAGAGGTCTGGGACATCACCCTGGTGGAGATGGAGATTGAATTGTTTTATGGTCTCCCAAAGCTAAAAAGTCATTAAAAGCATATTGCTCCTATCTTACTTAACTACATTAGATCTGGGTGTTGGTAATCCACAGGAGGATTCAAAAATTTATAATTGTGAAATGTTATAGCTTTTCACGTTGTAGGCTAATGTGACTCTGAATATTTATTGCACAGTAGGACAGGACTTCATCGTGTCAAGTGTTATATTGGGCAGTCAGAGCTGGGGATAAATATATCTTTGAGCTACCCCAATTTAACATGGACGCTTTGCACGGCACTTATCTGCTCCAAAGGAAACCTGCAATTTTTGCCATCCGGTATTGTTTCATATAAAATGAATGTGCATGGATACTCATATCTCTCTTCTGCACGATGCATCAGCTTTCAGCATTAGTCACAATGCCAGTAATGGCAGTGCCCAGAAGATGCTATTGTACCTTTCAAAAAGTCAGCAATGTGAAGATGAATAAAGAATAAATGCATGACTGAATTAAACAATCATTGCTTTTAAGGGCATTATGGGTAATCATATATCGGTATATAGACTTTGAAAGAACGTGGATTGATTCACTGTTCAGACACCAGTCCCACTGCATTGCATGGCATTTGAGTGACATTCCTCCCGACATCTGTACATCCTCCATAACCTACTTATCCAGGAAGGAACGAGCACAAGGCAGAGAACATCCTAGATGGGGTGACAGTACATTGAAGCAAACACTTATGCACACACACACCCACACGCAGAACATGTAAACTCCACACACAGGTCTGGAGGTGGGAGGTAACAGTGCTACCTGCTGAGCCACTACAGCATTCAGCAACGTTGGTGATTAACTCGAATTTGAAAGCATGCATGTAGTGCAGGAAATAGGGCTTGAGATTGACAGCACACTAGTGGTAGAAAGCTAATGTCAGTTCATACCAACTGAGGCAAAATGCATAAATGGTATTTTTCACAGAAACATTTTAAACTGATTGTGCATGCTGACTTAAACTGTGCACCATAACAAGATATAAAATTGAAACCCAGAAAATGGTATTCATGACTTTGGATATTATCTTGATGTAAGGCAGTAGGGGGTAGAGTAATGGCCAAGGGTGGGGTTTTGCAGGTTCACTGTGTTGCCATGACAGCATCAGCCCTAGCCCTACAGGTAACTCAGCTGATCCTGGTTACCTTAAATATATCAGATAATTTTTTTTAAGCTTGGAGGGTTAAGGAAAATCATTAGCAGTAAAATCAAAAAGGCCAGGGGGGTATTTCACAAAGCAAGATTTCTTTGTGAAGATAACCCAAGCCAAATGTAAGGATTGTCCAATACAAACATGACTTATCTCTCTTCCTATTGGCTAGTTTCACATTTGGCTTAAGTTATCTAGCTAACTGGGACATTCTGCTTTGTGGAATATCCCCCTGGAGGAAAGCTTCACCAAATGTTTGTCATCTGTGGGGCTGTGGGATTCTGTTTTAAGGTATTATTTGCTTGGTCACTGTGTTTCATTTTGCTGTTCCTAAAGCCGTTAGGTTAACATTTTGTGTCAGTGTCAGCTCTGTGGGTTAGGACTGTGTGTCTGGTATTGGAAGGATGCTGGTTCAAATCCCATGGCTGGATCATGGTACCATCGGAGCCTTGAACAAGGCCCTTAACCCCTATTGCTTTTTGAACTGACTGGCGCCGCTTTGTTATTTTTATGCTACTTGTGTGTCTGGCAAATAAGTAAGCATAATGGAAATGTATTAGAACCTATTTCTTTAATTACTACTGTCCAACACCTTTGTCCCACCCCAGTGTCAGTCTATATATTTGTAATATTTTGTCAAGTTATTACATAATGCATTGTTATTACATAATGCATTATAACACACCCCTAGGCATTTTTCCCTCTTTTTATACTCACCAACAAGAGCAGCATCAGAATAGGTGTTAGCATTTTCCCCTTGATACCACTGCAAGTCTCCAGAAGAAATACGAAATGTCCATCATTCAGTTTGGTGTCAGGCGCCCAGCCATTGTGCTGACTGGCAAATGAAGATGCAACCTTCAAAGAGGCTTAGCTCTTAGCGATTCCATGACACGTATCTCAGGACAGTGTGGTCTTGTTAGAGTGTTACAGCTTCACACTGGGCCTATGATGCCAGCGCTGAGGCTGTCAGTTCACAGGTACGTGAGAGGAGCAGCCACCCAACTTCACTGTGGGGGGTCGACGCTGAAAGCCGGAGAACCTTACTGGCAAGTTTTTCTTCTAAACGTCATCTTTCCAGAGGGAAGGCGGATCACAGGTCAAGCAGCCCATGGAAAGGCTGCGGGAGGAGCGGCGGCAGTGGTGGCAGTGATGTGCGCTCAGAGGCTCGTGTGCTTCAGAAGAAAGCGAGCTGCAGACGGCGTGGGTGGCTGGAAGTGAATCCACTTCACTTCACATGTTGATGCTCTGTGCTACACGGCACTAACTCATAGGCTGCTCTTGCTGAGAAAAGCGTAGGGAAGCTCGAGTACAGGTTCTGAGAGGGAGAGCTTCCTCCATGGAATCCCTTTCTTTTTTACAACATAACATTCACGCTTTCAGTTACACTGACAGTAACTATGACATCAGGCCCTTTAAAACACACATCAGAATTACTTCACATATTATATATGGCAAGTGATGGAATTTTTTTATGCGGATGCTTTGTACCTTAAACACACATACTGTATAGCATTGTTATGTCAACCTTGATCGCATTTTCGAAGGTGCAGCCTTGAATTTTTGGACCTAAAGGGAAATGGAAAAAACCTCACCTCACCATCAAGAAAATGCATTGTTTTAGCACAATAAGGATCAAACCCGTGACTGACCTCCCCTGTGGGCCTATACCCTTAACAACATTCAAGGTTACCCATCCCCCATCCCAAGTGGTCCCCCTGCCTTATAACAGCTACCTGTCTAGAATAAGTATATGCTGTCTAGAACAAGTATGTACTGTAGTATATACTACTACTGTTATGTAGTACACCTAGGTTTTATGTACACCTAAGATTTAAAGTTACTACACTACATATTTATAATTGATAGTTATTACAACAGCGGACCAAACCATTAGGTTCAGATATTAATGAGGACAAAACACATCAACAAGAGGTTAGAAAACTGGAAACTTCAGATATAGGCAGGTGATATGGATATACAGCGTATCACTAGCTCTCATTAATACAGTCATCCATCCACCGTCCATACAAGCTAAGCTGCACGGGGTGATGTGATGCTGGAGCCCATTCCACGAAGCATCCTGGGGCATAAGGCAGGGGAACGTCCTATACGGGACGCAGGTCCAGGGCAGGATAATAAATATATGCATTTATTCGTTTTTGTTATGTAAGATAACTAGCATCTCCATAAGGAGGGATGGGAAGCACAGCCACTGCATGGACATCCAACCTCTCCTTGAATGACCTCAACCACAGGGTAGATGATTAGTGGCCTGGTGATGCCATAGGACTGTTACATGGAGTCGGTGGGGTTTGCTGAAGGACAGGACTGAGAAGCAAGGTAGTAGATTTGGGTATGAATGGTAGGGGCATGTCACTACCAATATTGTGGGAGTAAGTGTTTAGGGGTAGGGGATTTGGGGCTTATTTGGTCCCTACCAATGTTGACAAGAAACCTACAAACTTGGGAACACCTCTGTGAACCAAAATGATGCCTCGTCTCTGGCCAAACAATGGCAGCAATCAGTGGGGCTGACAAACTCTTTATTTACCCAGCCTGTTAAATCTCAAAGTCCCTCAACAAGTGTGATTTCAAGGGGAATGTATTTGCAACCTCCACTCCCCATTCGCCTCTTTTGTGTTAAAACCTACCAGGCGATCGGTAATGTGGGGCGGACAATGATATATACGCCAAAGCACTCCAGGATTCATCAGACCAAAACCAAATAATGCAGATCAGACAATGATATATAGTTCAAGGTGCACCAAGGATCATCAGACTAACAACAGTAAATGCAATATTTAATCTGTTCCAGTTTTGCTCCACTGCCTTTGAATAAAATCATATATACAGTGCCTATATAGCGGCCTTGGTCACCCGAGCCAAAAGGGCAAGGTAGTTTTCATTCCAGCTAATTTATCAGCTCTGATTGTTCTGTTGATCGAATGAATCATGCAATACAAACCACGTTCTGCTGACCGTACTCGCTGAAGCTGCACTTTTAAATAAATATTAATAACTGGGTGGTGTGGTGGATCAGTGGGTAGTGCTGCCCCCTGACACCACCGTAGTTGGAGGTCCTTGGCTCTGTTTGTGGAATCTGCTCATTCTCCCTTGTAAATTTGTATCCACTCGAATATCCAGAGACCAGATTTCCCCATAATGTGATAAAAACTTGTAACTTGTTACCTTGTGGGAACATTTTCACGGTCCCCACAAGGATAACCTCAATTTTCTACAAATCTATCAATGCAGTCAAAAAGTAAAAATGTCAGTAATCCTGTATGGTTACTTATGGTTACGTTTAAGGCAGAGTCGGGGTTCAAGTTGTCATTGCTAGGATTAGGGTTATGCTCATAGAAACAAATGGAGAGTCCCCACAAACATATAGATAATTTGTGTGTGTGTGTGTGTGTGTGTGTGTGTGTGTGTGTGTGTGTGTGTGTGTGTGTGTGTGTGTGTGTGTGTGTGTGTGAGTGCATGCTTTGTGCCCAGTGCTTTCCGGGATAGGCTCCAGACTCACTGCAGGCACAACCCAGAGCTGAAGCTGATAAGAGCCTGTGACCTTGAAGATTGCTGTAGACGAAGGACCCCTGTTCAACTTGATAGAGCATCAGAGGCAGCTGATAACTCCACCATTTTCCAACAGAAACTTACTTCTGGAAGGGGGTGTTCCTATACTTTTCATTGTGGTTCAGAATCATGTTTCTTACATCAAGAAAAAAATACCACTGGACCTTTTTTTCCAATACTGAAACATGTAATAATTTCTTTGAGTTTTGTTTACCTAGAAACTGGATTACGGCCTGTAGTTGTCAGTTTCCTGCAGTTCCTTCTGGGTTTTTTGGCATCTACCACCCTTGCCTTTCCTCTCTCCATGTGATGTAAAATGTTCACAGCAGATGTTTCCTATTCGCCTTCTACCCAGTGCCAGTCAGCATATTAGGCGGCATAGGCGGCCGCCTAGGGCGCCGTCTTCTGTGGGGCGTTGACTTAGCATGCAACCGGGTTTTAAATGTTCAATGGCAAGCTTATCATAGCTCCAGCATACAACATGCTTTTGCTGTTTACAGCCAAGATGACCACATGAAAATATTATTAAAATGTTGAGGCCATTTTTATTCATAGAGATAATGTACCATATTTGTTCCAAATGTATCATGGAAGTGGGACTTGGCCCTATAGGACTATACAACAAGTTCAGGGACTCTCTGTACAATGTATAATTTTAGCAATGAGTGGGTTTGACCGTAGATATTTCGGTCAAGGTTATATTTAGCAGGTTATGTCTTCCATGTACATTGACTGCAAAATCCCCAGCATTTTAAAAAGAGAAGGTCAGGAGTCAGAATCATGTGATTCTGATCATATTTTGCCACTAACCCCTTTGGTCACCTTGAATCCATGAAGCTAGTATCCAAGATGTATAGACTGATAGGAAGCACGGACAGTTTCACCTCTGTCTATCCTTAGGCAATGAAAAATAACAGTGAAAAAAAATAACCACTAATGACTGGTTTGAGCCGGCTGGTACGTTACAAAGTGTGTTATCAGTAAATAAAAATTTGAATATGCATTTTTCACATGGGCACCGTTGTTTTTAGCCTTGTTGGATGGCCCCAGTGTCTGTGTCTCTCCTGTAGGTAAGGACTGTTCTGTCTTTTGCCTTTCAGCTGAGCCGTAACTTTGTTATGATGTCATTACCATGCCGGCGCCGCAGTCTGTGGGTTGGGTTTTATGGCGCTGCCATCAGGTGGGCAGCCCCATGCTGATCCTTTTCTGGGTTGGAGGGCAAGTACTCCTCGGTGACCTGAGTAATGGGACATTAATGAGGAGCGCAGACTGGATAGAGCTGTCTGCTGTGGTGCTTCTTTCCAAGCAAAGCAACCAGAACCTTATAAATATGGAGCATAGAGCTACACTAAGGTGGAAAAGGTGAGGGAAGTCTTTGAATAAGGCTACCAGAGGCTGTTACTGATTCACATGGAGATACACCGAGCTACTACAGAGACTCTGTTATATAGCTGTCTTAGTTTTAAAATAATTCCATGTTCATGGAGGCACATATGTGTCAAACACAGCCATGTGCTCAAGTGACTTTCCAAAGTAGGGTTTGGGACACCCAAATTTAAAATAAAGTCGTTAATTAAACTGTAGGCCTGCTTACACTATAGCCTGCAGTAAAATCACAGGTATAGATAAACCTGTTTCCGTAACAGACTCTTTTTGATGCATTTGAGAATCAGCAGTGAAATTTAATTTGGCAAGTGGGATTTGTAAACCATGTAGACTGTCCTGGGGTTTTACGATGCCTCATCTCCCCCCCCCCACCCCCCGTCTGGGTCTGAAGGTTGGACTGGCCACTAGACCACGGGAGGTACATTCACTCGCAACAGGGTCACCTCTTTCCCAGCACTCAGTGCCTTCAAGCAAACGGAGGGCTCTCTCATTACAGGCAAATGCTTCAGCTCATGTGGCCTCGAAGAGGGGTTCTCCTGATGCCGCATGGCAGGAAGGCAGTGCAGACCTCCGCCGGCATATTTATACGCCCACGCTCACGTGGAGCACCGAGCCATATCCGACTGAGTCCCATGCACTGCAAGCAGTGACAGCGTATGTCCATTGTTTTAAACAATATTACTCCAGATCAATCTCCTGACCATGCTGGGTTGGAGCCCCGCTGTACGGCTTTTGTTTGCAAGTCCGATGGAAAGGACGTGTCCAGCCAGGTCATTAATGTACCCCTCAGGGCTTCATGTGCTACGAGGAGGCGCGGGATGCCAGGAA
Organism: Mormyrops boulengeri; assembly: GCA_026781065.1. NCBI lineage: Eukaryota > Metazoa > Chordata > Actinopteri > Osteoglossiformes > Mormyridae > Mormyrops > Mormyrops boulengeri. The sequence goes on from JAODLD010000136.1 coordinate 781,052, forward strand.
CAGCTGACAAATCAGACACTTATGCTGCCTCAGTAGGATCCCTGTTGGGTAGGCATAGACACTGCCCTCCCTGGTCTAAAATGGGTACTTCAGTGACACGACCATCATCCATAGTTAAACCCATAATGTTTCCTTTGCCCTGAGCATGTGGTATTGTGTAAATACTGCTTAATTCCATTGTTTGTGTTTCGGTAAGCCCTGATACTATATATACTACCTGCAAGGTATTATACAGAAATCTTGGTTTGGGAATCTCATTAGGAGATCTCCTGGTGGTTTGGGAATGCTTGAAGATTCCCTGGAAGAACCTAGAGTGTGAGGTCTGTCCTGGCCTGCTTGGTGTGGTGCTACCACAACTGTCAGCAGAAGAAGCTACCTGAAGACAGAAGCTTGGGTGTTCACATATCTGTATCTTATAGATGTAAATGTACCTGGGCCTCACTGGGCCTTTTTGAGGAGCTTTCACCTCGAAGTTTCAGGACCTCGACCCAGGAGTTCCTGGGCTGTCTTGACAAGATAACGGCAGTGCTTGTGGTCAACCAATTAGCAAGCTATCGCTGTAAACACATCCCCTGCTCATGTTCGAAGGAAAGGTTCCTAGTCTGGAGTAGGTACTAAAAAAGGCATCTGGAACTCCCTCCGAGGAACTACAATTGGGCCAAGTTCCTGCAGAGTGAATGTGACAAAAGTTCCTGAGGTGTGAAAGTGCCTATGGATGTAAGTGCACATGGGGTTCATTGGGCCTGTAACACTACAGGACCCTTGGTCAAAGCACTTCACAGTAGTGATATGCAGATCTGTGCAAATTTGAATCACATTAGAAAAAAGATCATACATGTAATAAAAGGACGACATAAGGACGCCATAATTTTGAGTCTTTTTGGGGTAACTTTGCTTAAAGTTCTGACTGTTCTATTATCGTTGAGATTCGTGGGCATCTTCTGAAACTGTGGGAGGTATATGTCTCTTTGTACCTGATGGTCCCCAAGATACATCGACAGGTAGCCCATCGCAATTTCACCAGATGTGACCCTGAGAGTATCATGCCCTCAACTGTCAGCTCATCCAAAGTGCCCTGGTTTCTGTTGCACAGATGGCTCCTGGCCATGACAAACAAAGTCTGCAAGCCGGCACTGGGACCATGCACCCTGAAACCAGGGTTCGTGCCTGACTAAAAGTAAGATGGCAGCCAAAGACCCCATTCCGCTCACACCTGAGAGAACTTTCCGGTTCAATAAGTACTCACATACCCTTGACTTCAGCAGTGCCGGTCCACTTTGTTCGGCTTGAAAGTAAGAGACAGCGATTGGATGCGTCTCTTTCGGTCAGACTTATGACTTTGCACCCTGCCTTTGATCATCCTGTTTTGACCACGAAAATCATACCCCACACTCATATACAGTAGGAGGACGAGAGATGATGTACGTGTGTGGGGGGGGGGGGGGACAATTCGGTTTGAAGTATCCAGAAGAGTTTAATACGTTTTGATATAAATGCAATAAATTGGAAGCACTGAAACACGAGTCCCTTTCATTTATTCATTTTAACAGGAACACTGGAGTCAAGTCAGACATGCTTTAATTTGTCAAGCCTGTGCTTCTACTGCAACACCCAGGGACCCTGAACTTAAGCAAGAGTTTATGGATGCGCTAGTGAGTGGCCATTTTCATTTTAGTGTTTACGATCCATCCACGTTTTCATCTGTAGCCAGGCAAATCATAACTGACAAATCCTGCTTTTTTAGGGTATGTCTGATTGATGGAACCCGGAGGGACGAAAGTTCAGTAGTTTTCTAAACATACATTGTATGTCTGTCTGAGTGGGCTGCTTACTCTCAAAAAATGAGAGAGGTGGTATATACAAGACGTCAGGGCAGAAGATATTTTCATACACATTTCCCAAAGTGGTTGTCTGCTATAATAAATGTAAATGATGAATGGTATCTAAAAATAGCAGTTGTACTACTCCATCCATCTTCCATAACTGCTTATCCAGTACAAGGTCACAATGAGCCTGGAGTCTATCCCAGCAAGCACAGGGCATGAGGCGGGGGACACCCTTGATGTGATGCCAGTCCAGGGCAGGGCACACATTCACATGCTATGAGGTAGAAATTACTTGAACCACATGCTTTTGGCCTTCAGGAGACAGCAGAATATCCGGAGGGTACAAGCGTGGGCGCAGGGAGGAGGATTCCAGGGAGTTGGAATGGTTTTAGAGATCTGAGGCTACATCAGTCAACCAATGAACCTGCAAACTGCCCATTATAGCCGTTGTTGTTGGGAAAAACAGACACAGAGACATTAAAGGTGCCATAAATGTTTTTTTTTTTTTTTTATTGTTCTCTGGTCTCTACACAGAAGGTATGTGAACTTGGTTTGTTGAAAAATATCCAGAAATGGTTCTACAGGCTCATTTAAAACCCTATAATTTGGCCCTAGAATGAAACAGGCTGTTTTCCGTTATTTGGTAACCTCATTAGTATGTTCATGAGCTCTAATCTGATGGGCTGGTTTACAGTGAGGCACTGCGATGGCTCACACAGAACCAACATAGATCACTACAGGTGAGGTGAAACATATGGAGCATTTACGCATTCAAGCGTATATGTTTGAGCCGGGTTCAGAGGAGGAGAAGCAGCCAGTTGCTTGGTGATTGCAAATAAATGTTGCTGAGTGGTAAGTTTTGTCATTTAATGTTTCCTGAAATGATTTGCAGTCCCACCTCAGCCTGGGTACAACGTTAGAAAAATCATAACTTTGTTTTCAGCATTGTAACAAGAACATTGAAATTATTCATGAAATTATTGAAATGCAAGTTTTATAAAGAACTCCAAACAGTAAACTGAGTAGCTTGCAAATGTGTTGTTTGTAATGAATTTGTAATGAATGAAAGAATTCTGCTGTCTTTTTTTTCTGTTTTACACTGCAATATCGATTATAAATTTGCTTAGCTAACCAAATGTAGGCTACGGGAAATATAGAAGCCTCTTGTCAGTGTCAGTATCACAGACTTCGTAATGCTTTTTACTATTCTCCTACTAAACTGGATAAACTGGGGTACGTTTTTTCCAAAAGCATAGCTGCTAGCAACGTTAGCAACTTACAAAGTTAGAACCATGCAGCTGAACGGTTCCAGCTATGCAAGTAGCTAATGGGTGCATTTGGGTAACTTATCCCTGATCAACCTGTTAAAGATCATTTTCTGCATTTCACAGACACCCTTAGCCAGAGCATTCTGCCGTTCTGATACTGGTTCAGTAGAACCTGGCTAAGAATAAGTAACACGTTTTTTTTATAATAATGAGTATGATCCTGGAAGTTCTAAGTACTTCCAAAAGAGGTAGGTTTTTAATCGTCACTTGCAGGAACCCAATGACCATCTAGGGGAAGTTCATTCCACCACATAGGTGCCAAAACAGAGAAGAGTCTCAATGCATGTCTTCTTTGCATCTTGAGAGATGATGGGACCAGCTGAACATCAACCATGCCCGTTGACAGTTCCGTTCCATGGGAAGGTGAAAAGCGCCGACATCCCCGTCACAGCCTCAAATGACACACTTACGCATACAGTCTGCCATTTTCACTACTGTCTTCTGCTTCTTTCTTCACAATACCTGCACAACTGTTGAAGTCCAAATGCTCAGGCCCACTGAGCGTGAAAGTGGGCTGGCATATGTCATGTTTGGTTAAGACTGTTACGTAACGTTCTAGGAATTTCAGAACTGTTTCACCGTCATCTTTCACATATTCAGGAATTATATGTTAAAAGGGAACAACAGTCTTTGAGATTCACAGTGTGTCATTTCCATGTACCAAACTCTCCATTTTCAACTATGCCGAGGTAAAGTCAGATATCCATTCTACAGCACCTTTAAGGCCTCATAAACGCATGCTTATCAGTCAGGGTCAGCTCTGGTTCTCTGGTTGCTTTGCTGGAGTGTTGACTACCCTTTGTTATTTATTTATTTATTTACTTTATGGAGGAGTCCAGGCCTGTGGCCTGTACTATGAAGCGGGGTTACTGGCTTATCGGGGTAACTTGTCGGATTTAAGGTACCACAGTTTAAATGCACTTCATATTCGTTCACTTACATTTTGTACCTTAAATTCGACAAGTTACCCCAGTAAGCCAGTAACCCCGCTTCGTAGTACAGGCCACAGATCTCACTGTCCTACCAACGTTGACATACTAGATCAAACAAGTCAGGTCTTCCGTTTCACTTTGATGGCTGTGCAGCCCCCTGTTCCAAACCGGACGCCCAGAATAGACAGCTCAGACTCAGGGCCTCTTTGAAAGCAGAGAGAACATTAACAAAACCAGTTCCCACCCATAACAACTCCGCACGCCTTTCCTCTTTATCCCAGCATGCAATTCTACCATTTCAACATCTGGCTAATGCAGCCAGTCAAACTTTAACTTAAGCAATTCCATGCATTCTGTCATTCGCATTCAGTTTTATTGTGTGTATTGAGGATACGTGAATAAGGGCCTTTCCACAAAAAAAGGGCGATCACTGGTGTTAAGGTTATGCACAGGTGTTAAGGTTATGCACAGTATGTTAACATGGACATCCATACTACCACCGCTGGCCTTTGAACATTTGTGGTGGTGCTTGCTAGTAAGTTCCACAAAGCCTGAGGGAGAAAACAAAAGCATAATAAATTATAGAAAAAAACTTAAATGTAATATAAAACATTGTGTTGGGTGGGGGAGAGGTGTAGTCTTAGTCTTGGCCATGATATCTGTATTTATGATACTTGTCTCTCATTGTGGGGGTTAGTATAAATCAGTGTGATTTCAGCCTGTTTAAGATGCCCTGTAAGTCACATGCTTGGTGTTGTGTTTCTTTGCAGAAACAAAAGATTATTTTCCCTCACCCCAATAGTACCCCTCCTCCTGGCCCAAAAAAGATGAGTTTCTATGACTGAAAACTGACTGTCAAATCACTGTCTGCTCACCATCTCTTCTTAAAACATTATTTCAGCAGCCTCAGAAACAGTGAAAAACCATAAAGTATTATACCTTGCCTCGTGATGACTGTTCATTCACTTTAGTTCCAATTATTGGAAATACTTCACCATAGCATATAGTACACAATGTCAATATCTCAAATTCGTACCTAATAAAATTATATTCCCCAAAAATATCTGCAGACAGCGGTTGCTTTTAGTCCTGATAATTTAAAGGTTCATTGTCCCAGCCATAAGTTGTAAGAACTCCAGAAATACAGCAGCGTTTCCACTGATCCTGCTGATACACCAGAAATGTAATGCAGCCAAATAAGTACTGAACACAGAGATATTTCCCAGCAGATGGACTGAGACACATTCAGCAACCCCAAAAAGCAATCTGCAGCTTAACTAGTCCATATATATCATTCATATGAGGTAGGAATAACCTCTTTTCAAATCATCTGACATTTATCCATCAGGCTAATCTATATACAATTGGACTGCATAGATCAATTTTTAAGCTATACAGAACCTTAGTTTGAACAGCTTTTCTATATAGAGCTACTGAATATATCCGCATCACTACAAATTGTCAGACTATCGTACTGCTTGTGTAATGTTGTATGCTTTATAGATATTGTAATTTACAGTGTCTTTATACTGTGTTTGTTGTGCTGTCTGTGTATGGCATTGAACACTGGCTGTATTTTTATCTGTGCACTGTACTTTTTACTGCCTCTATTCTGTCTTCAGTTCACTTTCTGTGCATTTTATTGTGCTGTCTGTGCACTGCAGTTTACTTCCTGTATATTTACTGTCTGTATATACTCTGTATATTTATTTACAGTGTATTCTGTGTATATTGTCAAATGCTTTTTTTATTTATTGCACTGGCTATAAGCTGCACTGTGAACAATCTGTACTGTTTACTGCCTATATTATACTGCCTGTAAGTTGTGTTCTTGAATGACAGACTATCTGTAAGAATTGCACTGAGCCATCACCTGCCCTTTGTGTACAGAGCAATAAACCTACAACCACATTACAGTAAGACACCATCCATAATGTTCCACACTGGGAGATACACCACCTAATATCATATGGGACACAACATGAGGAGTGATACAGTACATCATCAGGGGATCTGTGTAGGGGTATGAATTTTAGTGACCTTTGACCCTGACCCAGGCTTATTCCAGACAGAGCAAACAGCACCTTTGTTGTCTGACTCCCTTGATGAGCTACAATAGGCTTTCTCTGATGCTTGTGGTTTCTGAAGAACTCCTCTGAATCCACGTTGCCGTGGTGATAAAGTTTGACCTTGCGACCCCGTTCGGCTGCCTGTATGTTATGAAGGATGCTGGGTTTCTTGTCTCCTGCTTGCCGCCCAGTTGGCTCTGTGTCTGTCTTGTCTGCACTGTAATAAAACTTGTTTGTGCAAACTCCAGGTCTCCCGATTCCTCTGCTGCACCACCCCCTGAAAATCTCAGCCGTCTGTGTTTACTCAGATAGCCAGAAAGAGTTTTTTTGTATTTGCAACCATGTAGTAAGCAAAGTAACATGTTTTAATTTAATTGTGATTTTTAATTTGCTAGTATGAAAAATAACAATAAAACAATAAAAATAAAAGTTTTTCCTATACTTCTCACCCTGTACAGGGTCATGGTGAAACATATTTATTTACTTATTTATTTTTATTTAGTGTTTAGTGTTGGGTCTTGTATTACATATGTAAGGGAATTTATCAATGATATGATTATATATCACAAACTTCACAAAGTAAGCATTAAATTCATCCAATGAGAATTTGCTCAGCTTGGCATATGACAGGAATGTAACCCCTGTTTTTGAATAGGGCCTGTCTATACTGAAAACATCAATCCTGCATCTTGGATTGACGAAGACAGGTAGAACATGCTCGAGTTTGTATCATGTTACACCCAGGCGTAATTAGGTGTTTCGGGTCATTAAGTGTCATAAATTCTCTCCCATGCAATTCAAATTAAGCCTGAGGTTCTCTCTTGTTTCTTCATCATCCTCTTCCTCAGCTGTCGTGTCACCTTTCTGCCTCATTAGAAACATCACTGATGTCATTTTTCACCTGATTCTGGTTAAACCGAAAAGGTGAAAAGTCACCAATCCTCCTTCGGTGACACCGCCTTGAACGAAATACTTGTGCGCAGAAATAATAAAGACTCCATAGCCATCCTACTTGCCCGATTAGCTTTTTCCCCACATGGTCACTGCCACGATCCATCTGCAGCAGAACTATGACCTTTCCCATCTCTGTAGAATGGTGGTACGACTGTGGGCAGCAACTGTAATGAGGCCGTGCTTCTTCCAAGTCTACTGTCTGCGGAAATCCGGCACATGTGATTGGAAACCAACAAGATGTTAATGTCCCGGCCAGTCAAGCTGTGCCAGCATTCGCTAAGAAAGCAGGCAGCAGGTTTGCGTGGGTGCCTGTTATTCCAATTGGCTTAAGGTGCCAACATGGCCTGCTTTCTCCAAAAGTTTTTCGGCAACAGCTGATCATAAGCTTTGGTGTGCTTATCTTGGACCACAGTGATGGTACATGATCGCACAGAGGGAAATACCATAAGTGATATATTATATAATAGGTGTGATGGGGGGGGGGTTCTCTGTGTGAAGCTTTTTGGTATCTTTAAAATTTCTGTTCCTCCGTTTATGCTGGTATTTATATTTACCTCCTGTGATGTCATTTATATTAACTTCTTGAGTGCCAAAAGTGAACTCGCCGCATTAGCATTGTTTAAAAAGTAACAAGACTTTTCAACAAAAAGAAAAAACAAGCAAAAAAGTTTTTTGCTACAGGAAACCAGAAATTACAGCATGGTACCCGGGTTCGGTACTGAGTCATGCAGTCTCTCCTCTTTCTGGAGCCAGTGTATTAAACAGATTCATTCCGTAGACTTCATACCATTAATTGTGTCACTTTCACACATAAGCTACCACCTACCTAAAAAATGTCACAGGCCAAGGACACTCCTTCATGGCGACGATATTCCCCAATGGCAGTGACCTCATTCAGCAGCTTAATGGACCCTACCACACTGAAAAGCTTGTTCATGAATGGTTTGAGGAAAAAGAGTTCAAGTTGTTGACTTGACCTCCAAATACCCCAGTTCAGTCCCAGCTATGGGATGTGCTGGACAAACAAATCCGATCCAGGCCCCACCTCGCAACTTACAGGACTTAAAGGATCTGCTGCTAATGTTCTGGTTCCATATACCACAGGTCACAACTCCACAGGTCTTGTGGAGTTCATGCCTGAATTGGTCAGAGCTGTTTTGGTGGCAAGAGGGAGACCTACACAATGTTAGTCAGGTGGTTTTGTTGTTATGGCTGATTGGTGTATAGCTGTATTTATCCATGCATCTTCCAGAGCCACTCATCTAGAACAGGGACATTGTGAACTTGGAGCCTACGCTGAGCAAGCTAAGGGCACAAGGAAAAGGACACCCTGGACAGGATGCCAGCCCATCATAGGGTACAAAGCAGGGGATACCCTGGATGGTGTGCCTGTCCATCGTAGGGCAAAAGGCAGGGGACACCCTGGATTGGATGCCAGTCCATCATAGGGCAAAATGCAGGGGACACCCTGGACGAGATGCCAGTCCATCACAGGGAAAAAGGCAAGGGGCACCCTAGATAGGATACCACTCCACGATATGGCACATGCCAGGGGACACTTTGGATGGGATGCCAGTCCATCATACGGCACAATTCCCAACTCAAGACATGTGAGATTAGTTTTTCATATCTTATAAACAAGTACCCCATTTACAACACTCACATGCAGCTTTCTATCTAGTTACTGGACAGCAGTAATTAGTCGAGTGTTTCTAAATTTCCACTGAACACAAAATCATTTCAGATACTATCAAGGAGGAACTAGCCATGTTTATTTGCGAATTATTTTGGGGCAACACACACATATCTGTAATTAAAGCTGAAGTCACTAATCCATAATATTCTCATTTAAAAATGCCTCCCAGTATGGAACTGGATAAATAAAAACAATTAAAACTGAAACCTTGTACAGTGCTGTTTGGAGCCCAAGGAGCCATAAGAATAAGGCATTTCGCAGGTTAATAAAGCTCTCATTGACAGCCTGCTCCACAATGCACATTCAGCTCCCCAGAATGCTCTTTTTCCTGACCTGATTAGCTGAAAACTGTCAACCAACTCCATCTCAGGGCTAGGGCGCCTTTGTGCACCACGGTGACTGACACACGGGTAATTAAAACCAAGATACAGGGAAAACTGCAACACAGGCAAGGAAAAGAGGCGAGTCCATGCATGTTTTTATTACATTTTTTTCAAGGTCGCATATGCATTTTATATGGATTGTTTGGCCCCATATGATCTTGAGGAAATGGCGGGGGGAACTGGGGGGACTGGTTGCATCAGCAGAATGTTAACTTGAGTCTGTGCAGAACCTTCAAAAATGGGCTTATTCCCTAAGGGCTGGTGTGTTGTTTTCTCTGCTAGATGTAAAGAGAAAAGTCATGTGACACAGCTTATGTATGCTACCATAGCAATGGATATATATAGGGTGTAAGGGGCTACCATGTCCGTATCCATTTTTAAAAAATCTTTTTATTTGACAGATGGAATTAAACTGTCAGTGGGGGCAAGGTGATGTGTCTTCAATGCAATTAATACAAAAAGCTTCTACTAACTTGAATAAAGATCGAGCCTTAAGAGCTTGTATCTGTAATGGAATTTAAAGTAAGAAAATGTATGGTAATGCAAATCAGCCCAAGACATTATTTTATGCTAATTTAAAAGTTGGCATTCTGTTGTTACTGCTTCAGTGAAATTGAACATTTCAAGTTTTTAGCATAAACTGGGCCATCATTATTCTGCAAAGCAGAGACATTCTCTCAGTGGCCAGTTTATTGGGTACAGCTGTCGTTCACACCAACAGCCTGCAGCTACAAACAGAGAATCACGTAGCTGCGACTCAATAAATGAAGCATGCAGACAGGGTGAAGAGTTTCAGCTGCACTGGTCACTAACAGTTACTGAAGGGGATACCCCCCCCCCCGATCCTCGCTCATGAAAATATACACAGGAGCCCCACCTCATTGGGCCTTGGTAGCTTCCCCAAAATATTTTAGCTCGCTGGAGACCAGTGCACTGTCTAGAGCAGTGTTTCGGGACTCTTCCTCAGGGACCCATAGCTGGTCCATGTTTTTGCTCCCAGCTCCTGGTAAGGAGCAAAAATGTGGACTGTCTGTGGGTCCCTGAGGACTGGATTGGGAAACACTGGTCTACGGTTTGCAGAGGATGGTGCAAAAACAAAAGCAAGTCCCGGGCTTGGCAATTCTGGAGGTGGAAGCATCTTGTAAATGAGATTAATGGGGGTCGGGTGAGAGAGAGCATGCACCAGAGTACCGAAAGGTACCCAGAAAGTGCAAAAATAACAACTCATTACGACTGTGGTGCAAGGATTATGGAATGGCTTCCCTGAACGCCCAACTCACGTACCCTTACAGCAATTCTGGAGGCAGAAAGGGGTCATACACAGTACTAGCTAGGGGCCAATAAAGGAGCCAATAAAGTGCCAGCTGAGCATGTATAATAATACCTGTCTGTTAGCATGAGAACAAAATTTGATTCTGTTTAAATAGTGAAAAATCTCAAGTTCTTTTGCTGACTGAAATAAGTGAATAATGGGCTTCATAAGAACATATTTCCAAGTGACAGACCTGTGAAATGAGTTTCAGTTGCTGCAGTTCTGTTGTGTTTATCATAAGCATACACCAATGCTAGGTACAGGAAGGCGCTTCTGGAAAAAAGCGTTTCAAATAATTTGTCTCTTTCTGATTTTCCCCAGTATTCATAAAGAAGTAACTCTGGTTTTTTTTTCTCAAATAAATGGATGTATTTTTTTTAAATATTAACACTTCAAATGGGGGGAGAAAAATACAGTTATTGGAGACAGACTTTTTGCACCATACTGAGAAACACATCTAGTTCCCTGTGGGAATCCTGCTGACCCTGGATGACAGATCGACCAGAGCAGTGGAGGCGGTGGGGGCGGGGGGGGGGGGGCGCGGCACAGGAGTTCATGAGCTGAAGATGACTACCTAGAGTTTCATATCCAATGTAATGCCTTGTTGCAGATCCTCAGAGAACAACCAGAATTTGTCTCGTAACATATGCAGCTGTATAAGCAGCAAAGGCACAGTAGGGGGCATCTGTGAGCACCAAGCCACTGGTTAATGGCTCAATGTCAGGGCGGAGCTGGGAATCTCCTGTGAGCATCGCCAGCTCCTACTTGGCTCTAAACACCAGCTTGGTGTCTGAAGACTGTGCAGCCGTATTTGGTATAACTCCTTCATAACAGAGTCTGAAAAGTACATGAGCAAGGCCGGTGAGCCCATCCCGTGAGGCTACTTGTCATCCCCAACAGGTCCCAGGGTGTCCCTTGCAGGCTGCAGCTTCTCAGTTCAGGTCCTGGAACCCTTTGGTTCAGCTGACCAGAATCTGTGCGGAATTAGCTGGGCTTTTCATGAAGGCCGCCTGTGGTCTTTTGAGAGAAATTTGTTTTTTTTAGGAGTGCTTTGCAGCCATTAACACAACAGCAAAGATGTCTCAGTAATATTTAGATTTTATGCTCCCTAAAATTAAAAGTTGTTAATTAATAAGTTCTCTAAATTTAATGATGGCTCAATCAATTCTGATTCATTAAGAAACTGGCTGGTGCCAAAAACCCAACATACACAACAAGCTTGGCACTCTGGGGGTTAAATAACATCTTGCCATAATAATAAAGTCACATTATAATTATATTAATGATTTTTCTTATTATGATTGACATCGCATTTAAATACATGTGTTGCACGACATTGTGACAATGTAATTTAGGGAATGTTTGACCCCTAGAAGGTAGTCCTATGGTGGAGTTCATATCTTGTTTCTGGGACCCCACTCAAAAAATTTAAAAGCACAATCACAATCACATGTTTCAAAAAATAAAAAATAGCTATCCAATAAAGTCGGAATACCACAGCTAGCAATCTGGTTAGCAGAGCATGCGGCTTCAGCGTCTCCTAAATAAGCAGCACATTTATTTAATATTTAGGGTGTGGTTCTGCTCCTATGACTCATTTATAGATAAAATGACGGAAGAATTATTAACATAAATGAAAAACCCAGCATCTGGTATGAGTATAATTAAACCTATAAAATGCTCTGAAATGTTTTTTTTCCGTTTAGTTACAAATATTACAGAAGTTATTATCTGTCGAATTAGTATGATGCAAGTTATGTTCATTGTCTTTCCCTTTGTCATCTGCATGATTTGTAACGGTACTGAGACTACAATTAAGTGCAATTTTGTTTACATCAAAGAAAAAGAACAGAAACAGAAACTTTGTTGGCAATATAATTAATATTCCGGCTACTGCTAAAACGGAAAGCAACAAGCAAATGATAATTAAGCACTCCAGCACAACTGGAAATTAGGATACAAGTACCTTTAGGGTACAAGTACTATAAATTATGCTCTTTACAGCACATAGTGCTGCCTGGATTGGTGCATACAGCCGATTTATGATGAGAGACTGCATCTGACATGGAGGACAGAGGTGTAAGCAGCGGCTTTTAGAAACGGGGGGGTGGAGTTAACCATCGGTGAAGTGCGTTGTGGAAGGATGTGTGTGTTGTTTGTTTTTGTGAGACTAAATTCATCAGAAACTTGATGAAATGATGAACACCATGTGGTGTGCGGCTCAGCATGCTAGGCCTTTGAACATAAGGTTGCAGGTTCCAGGCCCAAGACCAGCACCAGATGCCATTGTTGGACCCTTGAGCAAGGCTCAACCCCTCAATTGTTTTAGGGGTGCTGGTCATGGGCTGACTCTCTTTGAGACCCACAAGCTTGCTCTTACCTATATATTGTATATGTGTGTCACATGGAAAGGAAGATGGGACAGATAAAAAAAAAATCCCTATGGGGTTGAATAAAAAATCGGTATTCCCTCTGAGCGCAATGCCTAGGGATGGCCAGGTTGGTTTACACTGACAATTAAATCTAATGAAATTCACCAAGAGGTTTATAGCTTGGGAGCTGTATGTGTGCACGGGATGGCCTAGCACACAAGACAAGGTGTGGCCAAGCGGAGTCCGACGTATCTTGAGAGTTATTAGCTGAAGCATTACCAAAGGACGCACGAGCTGCTGTTCACACGCAGTCAGTCGAGTTCACAGGAACCTTCATCTCCCTCCGGAAGGCCCAGGAAAAGCCTCTGAAGATGGAGTTGCGCGCTGGTGACTCCACGTTTCTGCAGACGCATTAGCATTACCTACTGACGGCTCAAACGGCCCCTTCCTGACACCTACCGAGGATGGCCGACAGGAAAACAACTCCGGCATTATCGTCATTCTTAAACGTGTGATGGGAATAGCGATATGTCTTCTGCGGAGACCAGGGAAGAGCTAATTTATAACTCTGGCCTCGTAAAATATTGGGAACTTTGAGTGACTGCAGAAGTTAAGTGCACCTTTTCACGGGATTCTGGCTTAAAATAACTTTTTGGAAGACAGGCCTGCATTTCACAAGGCTTCCATGAATGCTTTGCATTTTTTTTTACCACGTTCTTTTTCTAAGTATTATTTTTATTTTAAATCCTATAAATATTGCTGAGATGGACTGACATCCTCTCCTGGGTGATCCCTGCATTTCCTGTTTCATTCATATTGCTTTATGATTCCTTTATATTTTGAAGACATTTCTATAATGTGTTTACTTGGCATTTAATTTACTATGTGTTTACCACGTTAAAAAACCTGCCCATTGCGCATCAAGCATAATACCTCATCACATACTGAAATATTCTCAACAGAAACAAGACAGGGTTCAGGAATAAGAAAGAGAATGGAAACTGCATCAGTGAAAACAAATTCAGCAGTATAGACAGGTCAGTATTGTAGAGCTGTAATGTATGTCATTTAAGATCATTTTCCCTGCTAAACACACCATTTTATATAGAATATATTATGTCATACACAAGGACAGGCTATCATCCCATCCAGAGTATCACCTTCCTGGGAGCCTGTATTTTTGGTACAGGCTCCAGGCTCACTGCGACAGCAGTAAGCAGTTTCAGAAGATAGATGAATGGATGGATGATTCAGTGTAAGGTGTATATAGTAATATTTATATTTAGACCAGATGGTGGCCGATGGGGCAATATGCTATGCAGGCCAAACCAGTCTGTCCATGGCCACATATCGCAGCTTATTCTGGGCTATCCCCAGGGATTCCCCACCAAGGTGGGAGATATAGTACATCCAGCATATCTTAGTTCTACTCCAGGGATGGAACTTGAACAGCTCCTGGGTATCTGACCAAGTGGTATCCTGATGAGATGGTGTGAACTGGGATGTTGTCTGACTCATCCAGTGACTCCTGTTTCCCACCAAAGACTTGCTCAGTGTCTGCACAGTTGTTATCATCAAACCAATCTGCCTGTCAGTCAATGTCCCTACTTGTGTCTGAAGCAGACTCTTTCCCTCAGACGTGATCAGACGGTTGCTGGTTTGAGCCTGGCCTTGGCCGGGTCCTTGAGCAAAACCCTTAACCCCCAGCTGCCTGGGTGCTGGTATGAGTGGCCACCCTTTGTGGCCCGCTTGCTCTCACCTACAAAGAGCAAGTTGGGGGAGGCATAAAGAGGATTTCCTCATGGGGATCAATAAAGTATCTATAAAAAAATCCTTGCTGGAGGCCACCCACTCTAAATTACTTCAACCCTCTGTCAGATATGTGGGCACATCTCCTACTACAGTCACACAGGAAGTGAATGGGACACAGCAGCATGTCCTCCTCTTTCCAAGAGGTCCTGTTGGTGAGAGGGTACATCTGGTAGGTTAAGGAGTTCCTCAAAGTGTTCCTTCCACCACTCAACAATATCCCCAGTATTAGTCAGTACTTCAAAAGCTCCATCTGAGCACAGCCTAAGCAAGATCCAGCCCCCCATTTCCCATGGCTTGCACAGAACAGTACACTGTACCAGTCTAAATACAAGAGGCCATCCTCCCCAGTCACACCCCTCCAGGTACCGTCATCATACACCATCGATCAAAGTCATCCAGTAGGACCACAGAGTGCATAGGAGGACCCCTCTCCTCTTAAGCTCCTCACTCTCTTTCTGATGTTTGCCGCATGCACACAGACTGAAGGTTTTCTTTTCTGAAACTTGAAGCTGCAGCTGCACACCCCTTTTTCCCCACTGGGGAAATCTCCAACTGCACAGACCTCAGCCTGGAACTTGTGAGAATCGCTACACTCCCCTGAGGTCTTTCATCATGGGCAACTGCAGAGCAGAGCACAGACCCCACCCTGATCAAGAGGTCTGGCTCCAGAGCCCATACTATGCATACAGTAGAAGTAAGACTGACTATATCTAGCTGATGGCTCTCTGTCTCCCAACTCTGGCTCCTATCCCACCAAAGATAATGTCCATTGCCTGGTCTCATCTATCTGGGTCCTTCCTGCTTATGCTTGCAACCTAAGTAACAGCGTATCAGACCACACCTTTTTTTTCGTGTGGGTGGTTAGCCCACAAGACGGCTCCTTATTGCAGCGCAGGTTTCATGGACAGCCTGATCATGAGCTTATTGATGGCGGATGCTACCCAGAAACATGGCACCTAGTCCTGGCAAGGCAATCCGTTATTGGTAGCATTCAAGGAGGTTTTTGTTACTTTGTTATACATGTATCTCTCTTTAAGACCTGCTTGTATTTTCTTTTGAAGTGTATAAAGTAGTACTATAAACTTCATTGATATTGTTGTGCAAAAAGCCAATCTGATACTCGCGCATTGATTTTGTGAAGTAATATTTAATTGTAAACCATGTTGTCTTTCCTCCTATCAACTGCACCTTTGTGAGAGCTCTGTAACAATGTACCTGTGATGGGTACTTTACAAAACAGTGTTCGATTGTCTGATATGAGACCTCGGTCAAGAAATATTTCATTGTATTTAATGAACGCAGTGCTCTCTAACAGGGCTGCGGTGTGCTCAACCCCCCCCTCCCCCCCCGAATATTGATCATATTTCAAAGGAATTATTCAGGAAATTGAGAAAATGGAGACATGAAATTTAAGCCTGTGCTGGGTGGCGAGAGCAGTCAGATTTAATGGGAAAATGTTCTGTGATTCCAAAGTGACAACTTGACACAAAGAAAGTCAACGAGTGGATATCAGTCTCGCGGCTTAACAAGAGCAGAGATTATTTCTCACAGGTTGAAAAGCCAGAGTTCAATTGGTATGTGAAAATGGGCCTGTCAGGATCCCTTTAATCACCTATTTGCAGACAGAGTAAATGTCAGATGTTCAAATTAATAAAGGGATTAAAATGGGCTGGCAATTGCATAGCGCCAAAAATTACGCCTGTTCAAAATCTTCTTTCTTTATTTATTTTTACCCACAAAAATGGGAAACAATTCAAATACGTCTGCAAGAGAGACTCGAGCCCTGAGGTGCAGGGTTTAGGTATGAACAAATCGTAAATAGGCAAAGAATTTGAAACCGTGACATGTCTTATGTCAAGTAACGTCCGAGTAAATAATACACCGTCCGTGTAAATAATACGCCGATCGAGAGATGTCTGACAGCGGATGTTGTTGGACATTAGTGGGTGTATTGCTTAGTGTAACAGGTACAGGAGAATGGGCGGTGCTGAGGGTCGAGTAATGGCCCACCGTCCATATCTAACATGCGACATGCATACAGTAATACATATGTGATGGACATCTACAATATCGAGATACACCCAAACTGGCTTGTGTCCGGTGGTCCCGATCCCAAAAGCAAACGCAAATCGATGCAAGGCTGTACGTTTTTGTTTATTTTTGTTTCTTTATGAAATACCTCTGCAGTGTTACAGTGAACCAAGAGAGAAAAGTCTCAGTAATTTTTCGTTTTAGATTAATGCAGCATTGGATACTAATGCTCAGTCTAAGAGTCACTGCTTCAAATCCTTTCTTCGGCAGAATGGTCACATGTCCTTTGAGCCCTTGAGCGAGGCCCTTACCCCCCTGAAAGGCTCCAGGGTACCAGATAAAGGTCTGACCCTGTCCTCAGACCCCAGGCTTCGCTCTCAACTGTGTATGTGTGCGCATCTCAAAGGAGAGCAAGATGGGATATGTGAAAAGAAGCATTCCAATGTAGTTGTGCACATGGTAAGTAAAGAACAATATCATTTTACCTCCCTCTGTGACGCCTTATGAGGTAGTGAGGGAATGGCAGGCGGAAAACAGCCAACATGGGCAACATGATGCACCGAGCGTGTAAGACCACCAGATATGAGCCATCTAACCAGGCAGAACAGGACTGGGTTGTATATTGCAGGATTCAGACACTCCCAGTGGGGTAGACTGAACCTCCCAGAATAGCGGTAGGGTTATGAAATCCCCACACAAGAATGTAAACAGTGACCAGATCTGTTTGCTGCTGTTTTCTTGAATGCAGGAACAAGATGAGAGAACAAACAAAATGTCTCACTTATGTGTAGACAGTCATCCCACTAGGTAGTCCTACCCTAAATCAATATTGTGTTCATGTCAAGTCACAAGGATCAAGATCGCTTTGACATGGCTTATTGACTGCATCTTCAAAACGGTGTTGAAATACATTCACCTGTGCCTCAAAAATCATGTCAGATGCAATGTCTAATAAAGGAAACCTGAGCACAAAGATTATTTAAATTATGTGAATTAGTTGTATGAAGAATAACTAAATTCGTGGTCCAGGGTTCAATACGTAAAATTCCTGTTGACCGGAGAGGATTCGAGCCTTTAGCTCATGTTCGATTCTGTTCCCTCCAGGAACTCAGGTAAATTGGTGACTGTAATAGTTTCTCAGCATGTGTGTGCCCTGTGACGGACCAGCATCCTCTACTGGGGGACCCATGCCTAGTGTCCCATGGATCCTGCGATAGGATCCCTGCTTGTGGGGATCTTGTACTAGACAAGTGGCTCTGGAAGATGGATGGATTTTTATTAAGCTCTGTATTAACCATTACTAGTAAAATATGATTAACCCCGAATTAAATGTGACGGAGAAATTGCATCAGTCTCCACAGGCTTATCACAAGATTTTTCTGTCTATTTTCTTTTATTTTACACTTGGCCCTTGGCCCCTCATGCTTTGCCATTTCCATCACTTCGGTGAGCCTGGGTATTTATTTATTTATTTTCTTAATTTGTAGAAATAACAGAGATAATGGACAAGCTGGGCAAAAAAAGAAAAGCCCTCAGTACCGAAATTGTTCCTCCACAATGCAAAATGGTCAAACTGGGACACAAAGTGAATTAATATGAGTGGCAAAATGAAGCAAAATATAAAAATGACGCCGCCGTTTGGTCCAAGGGGAAAAAAATGAATGTTCCCTACTGAAATCATATAAAGTGCTTTCTGGCGAAAGAGTGCTCTAATGAATGCTTCTAGAGTACTGAGTACTGAGCTCAGGAAAAAAAGGTCCACAGTAACAATGAAGCTGACTGCTTCATTTCTGAATAATTTCATTTATGGTGGCAGAGGAACAGCCAGGTTCCTGCGCCATTGCCAGCATCCCTGCTGGTTATGTTTGGGCACCACATCCAGCTGTGTCCCCGGTCAACGTTGTCTCTGCTGAGCGAATGGATGGATCCCCAGAAGCATTGCGGCTATGGTAACTTCACTGCTGCCCGCCGGATTTGCACTGCTCATAATTGAGTGTACATTTACTGTAAAAGGAGATCTCATGAGAAAGAGGCATCCATTCGCCTGAATGGCGTTCCAAGGTTTCCTAGGCGACGTCTTTTATGTCCTGCGTCTTCAGGTAATTTATTGTGTGGAAGCCTGTAGCTCTTCATAGTCCCATCAATTGTTGCTTTTATTTGGCAGTTTTATTTGATATTCAGTTTTCTTTTTACTAAAAGTTCTAAAGGTTCCCAGCTCAAAAACATTAGACTCAACAAAGAAAGAATTACATTATTTTTCTTATCTCTTTTGGTTTTTGGATTCAGAAAGTCGACTTATTAGTAGTAGCATAATTTTTTTTCCCTGTAAAGTTTTATACATTTTTGTTTTTAATTTACAAAGAATAAATGTCCGAGCTATGACAGGAGGTTTAAAAAAGACTGTCTCCATCATCCAAACATGTACACTGCCTGCTGTCTCCAATAACCCTCCAAAAGGTCACTGTGTGAGACCACTGAACATGTCCGAAAACTCAAACGAAAACAAATGGATGCAGCAAAACAATTAAATTAATTGATGCTTATAAACCTTATTTAGTGAATTTTTACTGTGAAGAAGCTGTATGACTGATAATGTAAATTTCAGCAATGCATATATGTGTTATTTGCTATTTGTTGTTCAGTGTTATTTGGCTGCCTTTCTATTGTTAAACAAAGATCAGATACATGGGGGGACATGATCCAGGTATATAAGATTCTAACAGGTCGGGATGCCGTTGAGCTAAATTTCAATATTAGTTTAAAT
>JAODLD010000136.1:801123-819203 GCA_026781065.1 Mormyrops boulengeri
CATAAGAACATAAGAAATTTACAAACGAGAGGAGGCCATTCGGCCCATCAAGCTCGTTTGGGGAGAACCTAACTAAGGGTGTCAGATACTGACACGAATGGGTGATTACACTCCCAGGGCCCCAGCTTCTGAGGGGGTGCCGACTTGAGAACAATCTCACAGCAGGCGGTGCACTTTAGCAACATTTTGGGGAGTGGCAGGGGTGCCGCTAGAGATTTGGACTCCATGAAAGCATGTCCAGTTGGGCCCCCAGCCCAGACCATACCAATTACATTTCAAATTTTTAGGGCTCCTGTCTCTCAGGGGTCCTTGGAATTGACCTTATACCAGATGGATGGATGGATGGATGGACTATCGATAGATAAAAGTCCTTAAAATTATATATGTGAGATATGGGACAAATCTGCTTCTTGCCAGATGCAGCATGCAGAGTCCTTTGATGAATATGACTCAGGCTGTGGTACAATTGTCCGTAAGTTAAATTAGATTATTAAATGGAAAGAGTGATAGTGTCTGTCCTTCATCAGAGCTGTTCTTTCACTGGGCTTTGATCTCATGTCTCATGGAATGGCTTCTCGTCCTTGGCATCCAGACGCCACAGAGACGCTGAAGCTCATCAGCTAACGGAAAACTCTGCCGGTGGATCAATTGCAGGCCTACGTCATTCCCGAAACGTAGAAATTAAATTAGTCTGACGGCTCATGACCTTTTTCACTGCAGATTGTAAATCGATGCATTACCTTTGCTGATAATCTTGCTAATGTATTTCTAATGTGTTTCTGCAATAAGAAGTGAACAATATTGAATAATTAATATTAGTCACATTTCATTAAAATTTTATAAATGAAGTTCGTGTTTTTCTGAATGTACTTACAATGTTATGCTGAAACGCCAGGCACTTACGTTTATTCCAAATTTTTAATCATTCAGCAGACGGGGGTGCTTGAAATGTGAATTTTTAATTTTTTTTTGTTGTTTTTTTCATTCTGTTGAAACTCGAGAAATCGGTGTATTAAATTAATAAAAGAGTCTGTATGTTTAATGTATGTTAAAGTCAGTAAGTTTAACCCCATTGGCGCAAAAAGAGAAATTATTTAATTTCGCAGCGAATTCAAAGGCAGTGTGGCTTGATGAGGAAGCCGCAGGGTGAAGAAAATTAGCCATAAAAATCGTAAATTAAGACTCCTCTAATCTTTGCTACCGCTACAGTTTAGAGGTGTAACGTCGGGATGCTGCATTGTGTAATTAATCAATAAGTCGTGAAAGAAAAGGGAAGCGAGACTAACCTCCTCTACCTGCGGAAATATACCCCTTCCGCTCCAACAATAAACATAACTTTTGCGGAAGCTGTGGATTATTAATGTGAATCCATCCAGTTTTTGCGCAAAATTCTGAGATTGCTGCCCCTTCCAGGTAATTTATTCAGCTGTCTTCCTTTCCCTGCCCGTTCTTATATATTTTCTGCGCCCCCTTCGTGATCGTTAAGACTCTAATCACTTCAGTCATGACACGACGTCCAAATCGCCTTGGATTATGCATGCAGACTCAAAGGTCAGTGCGCCTCTTATTAGCTTTAGCAAAGCTTACATAAATTAGGTCGATGTTCCCTTTGTCTTTCTTTGCTGCTTAATGGTCCGTTCTCTTGTAATTGCGTCACTTGTTTGCTGTATGCATGTACTTAGTTTGCAGAGTGAAAGATTAAGTTGTTATCAATAGTTGGACACAATCATCTGCTGTATTCTATAATTGTCCCTCAATCTGAAGAAACAAGGGACACTGGGAGGGTTGCTCATCTCAGTTTTCAGAGCACTAAATGACATGCTTTTGGCCAGTCTGGGGGGAGGGACGTTGTCCCCCACCCCATCAACATCTACACATGTGAAACACTTTGTGACTGATGACTATTAGCTGGCCAAGCATAAGACATAAATTAGGTGATAATGAGACGCTAATTAGCAATTAATTAATTGTTAGACAACCTTCCTACACATCCCTTTATGCATAAAACGACTCATGAATACCCACTGGAAGGGTTTAATGGCAGCAAATTTGTTGCCCATTTCCATTGCTTATTGCTAATCACTATAATTAAGAGTGTGTTAAGGGTCAGCAATTTAACAGATTTTTAAATTGTTTTCTTTTTAATTTTTTAAAATTCCATTTTTTGCTTGCTGCGCCCTGTGATGGACTGGCATCCTCTCCAGGGCGTACCCCAGGCTCGTGCTCCATAATGGACTGGCATCCTCTCCAGGGTGTACCCCAGCCTCGTGCCCTATGACGGACTGGCATCCTCTCCAGGGTGTACCCCAGCCTCGTGCCCTGTAATGGACTGGTATCCTCTCCAGGACGTACCCCAGCCTCGTGCCCTGTAATGGACTGACATCCTCTCCAGGGCGTACCCCAGCCTCGTGCCCTATAATGGACTGGCATCCTCTCCAGGGTGTACCCCAGCCTTGTGCCCTATAATGGACTGGTATCCTCTCCAGGGTGTACCCCAGCCTCGTGCCCTGTAATGGACTGGTATCCTCTCTAGGGTGTATCCCAGCCTCGTGCCCTGTAATGGACTGGCATCCTCTCCAGGGCGTACCCCAGCCTCGTGCCCTATAACGGACTGGCATCCTCTCCAGGGCGTACCCCAGCCTCGTGCCCTATAATGGACTGGCATCCTCTCCAGGGTGTACCCCAGCCTCGTGCCCTATAATGGACTGGAGGAGGCGAAGGGGACACCAGAGGAGGTGAGGAGGAAGCAGAAGCCACGGCAGGAGACGGCACAGCCACAGCCGGCGAAGGCGCAGGAGCAGGAGGAAACATAGGGGACTGCCGAGCAGGAGCCAGGGAGACTGCAGGCGACCGCAGAGCCAAAGAGACCGAAGGCGGGCCAGGGGACTGGGTGGGACTTGACCCTGGTGCAGGTGTCCTCTTGCTCTTCGGGAGACTGAGAGACGGGGACACGGCCAGGATCTACGCTGGGGTGGTGGCTGGGGTGATCCACCAGAGGGGTTCAGTGGGGCAATTAGGCTAATCCCAGAGGGGTCCCACTCGAACTCTTCCTCTACCTCCACCAAGGGGGAAGGAGCGGTGGTCCGATAGTTCGGGACCTCCTCGGGGCCAGGAACTGGGACCATGGGAAGTAGGGCCGAAGCAGGTTCTGGGGGATCAGGGACCTCCTCGAGGACGGGAGCTCGGGGTTCAGGATCAGGAACGGAAGCAGGTACCTTGGGAACAGGAACCACTGGGGCTGGAGCAGGCGAAGCAACAGGCAGACGAGCCTCGGGCGCAGGTGAAGCATAAGGCAGACAAGCCTCGGGCACAGGCGAAGCAGCAGGCAGATGAGCCTCGGGCGCAGGCAAAGTGAATAGCACGGGGTTGAGTATTGGGAGGGGCTGCTCCCGACGCCGCAGGGGAAACCGCGGAGACAGAGACGGAGCCCAGGAAGATACCAGGTGTGTCCTTCCTTCTTCAGTCTCTCTGCTTCTTGCGAGCTGACTTGGCATGAGAAAGTGACAGTTCGACCGATGGGAGAAGAGGCAATCTACAGTCCGAGTGTACAGTACCTGCCTCATCATCGCCTCCGTAACTCCGCCTCTCAGCTGCTGTAAGTTTTCTCGGGCCTCCTCCGCGAGATGTGAGTCCTCGGACAGGGACATCCCCTCCAGGATGTTCCTCAACCGGCGAGCAAGGGCGCTAGCTACGGGGTCCTCCCGAACCTCGGGCTAAAGCAGCTAGTATATCACCTCGTTGGTGAGGTCACTGTATTCCGCCTGCTGATGGGTGGCGTCTTCTTCTTTGGTTCGGTCATTCTGTTACGGTTTTCGGCAGGGAAGCGGCACAGACGCCGTGAGGTTGGGTAAACGGGGATTTATTAGAAAGCAATAACCAAAAACACTGAACAAACGCAAGACCGACAGGGGTAAGACTGACTTGAAGCACTTAATTTGTCACAAGATAAATTAACAACAACTAGACACGGCTGGAAACACCAGGATTCCACACGAGGTAAATGAGGGGGTGTGGCACACGGGAGGATCAGATGAGCGGGGCATGACACATTTATACATATTTATATAAAGTTGTATGGTAAAAAAATGTCAATATAGCCATTTTCATTTATGTATATATGCGATTAGAAAATAAAGAGGGCTTCTATTTTGAAAAATGGGTATTCACATTTTTATACACACATATATATATATATATATATATATATATATATTTACATATACACACACAAACACACACACACACACATATATATATATATATATATATATCTCAGTTATTTGCCAAGCCTCTGAATTGACCTGTGATGACAATGCTTTTAATTTGATGAGGGTCCTGAGAACAGCCAATGCCCAGCATTTTAAATGAGCCCAAAGTAGCCATTAAAGACACAATCCCTCGTCGCTCACAAATGGGTGCCGTAACACGAAGGGGAAATGTCTCTGAATGACAATTCAGCACAGTCATTAAAGCTCGCTTGTGTCCGCTCTGTGACTTAAGAACATTCAACATGGGGCCACCATCTTCTGAGGTGTGCAGTTGCAAGTTATGGAAATGGATGTGAATAAATTTTTAAGTGTCTAAGCCCAGTATGGTGAACCACACAGTCCTGTTAGACGACTAAACGTGATTCTGTGCTTGAGCATTGTTTTCAAATCTGGCAGGTGAAACAAAAACGAGACCAAACTGATGTAGGAATGAAGAATTACACTTTTTCTAAGGTCAGCTTTTGGTTCTTCATACGAAGACTGAATATCGTACATCAGATAATGATTGTATTTTTCTCAGCAGAGGATACTGCTGGAAATCTATCTCCCATAGGGCAGGGGGTGAGCTGAGGGTGAACCTAAAATTTCGAGGTATCTTCTACGGTACACTGAAATCAGCTCAGCAATTTAAACAATTTTGCCTCATTCACGGAGGTGCTTGATTGGAGGTGAAGGATGAGATGGTTGCCTTGCTAAACATTAGGAATTAATCCTTAATCATTAGCACTACCTTGCCACACCAGCTGAAACCCCAAAAATTATCCTTCTGGGGAGCGGGGAAGCATATGTTCTGTCCTTTTCGCTCTCTTTTCTTTTCCAGGTGAATCTCCAGTGCTGTGGGTGCAGATCTGGATTCTCTGCTGCACACAGAGCAACAAACAAAGCAAACAGACGGATTTGTGCAGGACCAAATCCTCTTGACAGAACAGGGAGATATTATAATGATATGTGGAATTATAGCATGTAACCACTATAACACCGGTGCCTCACACCTACAAAGCTGGTAGTTAAAAATCACTCCAACCTGTGCATATGGAGCTTGCATGTTCTTTGCAGTTCTGTGCATGTTATGCAGCTTTCCACCAGGTTCCCTGGTTTTCTCCACGACCCTGACCAGCATAAACACTCAATAAATGGAGTGAAGAAATATCAATGGCGTTATTTGATTTGTTATTTGGTAATTGTAGATGAATGAGAGATACTCTGACAAGAGGGCAAAAATTAAATTAATGCCAAAAGGCCAGAGGTGTGAGATGTGAAATCTAAAAGATGTCCTGAAGCAAAAGGAAGAATAGCTTTAATGAATGTACTTAATTAAAAGTTACTATTTTACGATTGCATTGGCTTGCAGTGTTGCCTCACACATCTAGGGTTGAGGGTTCAAATCCCATGCTCTGTGTGTGAAGTTTTCCTGTTTTTTCCAAGTACTCCAGTGTCCTCCGTCGCTCCAAAGACATTTGGTTAGATGAAGTGCTGTCTCTAAACGGACTATAGTGTGTGCAGATCTGATCCCAGGTGTTGTCCTGCTTTGGTGACTGACATATGTTTCAGCATAGGTACCAGAAGACACATTGAGCCCCAGATGTTGAAAGTTAGAACGACTGATAGACTTTACTGCAATTCTCCTGTATCATCAGTAGCGATCAACAACTAAAAACAAGTTAACATGCGTGATAACATAGGCT
This sequence comes from Mormyrops boulengeri, assembly GCA_026781065.1. Taxonomy (NCBI): domain Eukaryota; kingdom Metazoa; phylum Chordata; class Actinopteri; order Osteoglossiformes; family Mormyridae; genus Mormyrops; species Mormyrops boulengeri. The sequence continues at coordinate 807,077 of JAODLD010000136.1, forward strand.
GGCTGTCATGGTTTCAAACTCTAGGCATGAGGATGCTGCCCTGCAGTACTCTGACTCTGCATTACCACCAACGACCAGAGGGGGTGCCGAAACACCCTCAGCACCCCTATGTCAAGCGCCGCTGGGCTCCAGGGCCATAATCCTGTAATGTATAAGCCATTGGAAGATGAATGGACATATAAGTTAAAATTACCGATGTGCATAACAAATGATGAAACACAGAATAATGCTCTTAATTCTGGCTCTATTTTGCTCTGAGAAATCTTTTCCAAGCAGCAGAAACAGCAAATAGAGTATTCAGCTACAAGAACAGGTAGTATAGTGCAGTGATGGAAAATGCATGCGTGTTCATATACCCCTGTTGTTTTTTTCCCAGACTTTCTTTCTGTTTTTATACTTCTTTCTTGACACAAGTACATATTGCATTTGTTTTACAGCTGCAGGTAACGTTGGTAACTGTGAGAAAGAACAGGAAGTTAGGACAGTCCATTAAAAGTTGAGAAATCAATTTCCTTACCTTTTACGATAACAGGTATCTAGTCGGTCCAGGTATCTTAAAACCTTGGTATCAGCAATGCAGTAGCAATGAATTCTGGGTGCTCTATAATAGTGGCAAAACTCTCCCCCATCCCAGATCCGATGGCAGTAGCAGGAGGATTGCATGGCTTTGCAGAGATCCTATCCAGTCTTAGTTTAAATGTGTTACAATGTCAGAGTCACCCCTCCCCCCCAGTATGAGCCCTGGTGTCACACTAGACTCATTATCAGCAGACAAAAGCATGTACCTGATCTATGATCTATGTCTGCTTTTTTGCTGTGTTCATCTGATATATTTTCAGACATTTTTCCTGTGATTTACTATTTTTTCCCCATGTTTGTGAGTTCCCTCCTACGGTCCAAAAACACATCAACACAGGTGAATCAGTGTCTGTAAATCACCCAAGGTGACTGTCCCCTGCCTTGGCCAGGGTGTTCCCTACCTTCTCCAGGGTGTCCCCTGCCTTGTATATCGTTTTTCCTGCATCAAAGTGACCTTGGACTGGAGCAAAAGAGATGAAAAATGGATGGATGCACTTAAGTTAAAGTATATTTGTAAACTGTAATAAATGTGTAATAATCATTCTTTTAAAATAGTAGCTCCATAAAAATGTTTCCTGAGTACAGCTGCTTAAGTGCAATTCTTCATTTCCCACACTGATGGCCCTTTGGTTTTAAGCATTACAAAAATCAAATCCCATGGTGGCATGGTATTTACCATCACTCATTGCCCGTTCAACCCAGTGGAACCAGTGGGGATTCAGTTAAACCAGTCAAGTATCAGTAGCATGTGATAAGCATGTTTGCATACTAGACCAAAAAGAGGCCACATGGCTCATTGATCTAGTGAAGATTCTTCTTTGCCACATGAGTGGCTCAGCTGTATGGCCATCTCGGCTATCACAGGTCAAGTAATTAAAATGTCACCTTTCAACACCACTGATTGCCATAACATGCCCATCCACTGGAATACATAAGATGTGGTTTCATGGGAATCTAAGGCTGAAATATTAATTTATTTCAATGAGTAGGCTTGCTTGAAGATTGTGTAGTGTTCAGCCGGTCCGTTGGGGTCCCCATGAAGCACAGCAACACGTGCATATTTACCCTGTAGCCACTACATGCCACTGGGGTCCAAATTAAAGACAGAAACATAATGGCCAGAGAGACCCTAAGTGCCACTTAATTACTCTGATGGCGTTTCATTATGAGTCTTCATTACTGGACCATTACTTGGTGCATTTAATAATGGCACATAAAACCTCATGCATGTAGTACTGGAAGCACTCAACCTGTTAAACAGGTTTCCTTTGACTTTTCTGGCTTTCCTTCCCAGACCCAAGATGTGAATTCTCTGAATTCCCATAATGTGTGACTGTGTGTACGTGTGTGTCACATGACTTGTATTCACAGCTTCCTGGGATACATTACAGGCTCATTGCGATCCTATACTGGTTAAGTGGTAGGATAATGTGTTGATTATTAGCACGTAGCAGTTTGTAAGGCTACGACATTAGTTTATAGGCAGGGACTGACAGCTCGTGGAGTTTTACTTAAACAAAAATGTTGTGAGGGCAGAAGGAAAAGTGATTGGTTCAGAGAGATGACCAATCAAATTGTAGAGGAGGTGGGACCAAGACATATGATTGGTTGGCCTCACCTCCTTTAGTTGCTTGTACTCACCTACTCTACAATCTGAAATAAGTAAACTTTGATTATGTCAAAATTTATCCAAAAATTTGCAGGATAATGGGGTAATGCTGTGTCCTGATATTTCCTCTCCTTAGCATATAATTCACTGTCTGTGCTCCCACTTAGTGCCGAACCAGCAGAAAAATAACTCACAAACTCTTGGGCTGGTTCCACCAATCATATTACGTGTGAGCTGGCCTGCCAATTTGTTTGGCCATTATCGAAACAGAAGGCTTTAACTTTACCCGCCCCCTCAAAAACATGTCAGTCTCAAGCCACCAGTTAGATTGTGTAGAAACCATAGAAATCGAGGTTATTACACTACTTTGGGAATGTGGTTAATGAACATTTCCATCAAAAGATTACTCATCAGCATCAGGCACAGAACAAAGCTTTTGTTATGCAATTTATTTCATTGTGTAAGTTCTGTTCATTCTGGCAAAGCATACAGCAAATGTTTAGTTGCCAAACGACTGCTGCAAGTGATTGTGTTCAGTAATCACATGAAGGCACAACTTGTAAACAACAGTAATATTACACTCTAATGCAGCATCATAAATAATCTTATTTGGCAATGGTAACAAGGCCATCAGAGCCGTCAGTTGCAGCCAGATTCAGAATCCTGTTTCTCAACTCGATCTCCCTGTCATGTCTGCCTCACCAGCTCTGTGGACCAAGGTATAACCCTGATACACTCATTAACTCGTGTCAGCGCTTCTTGGAGGGAAGATTCGCTCTTCTCCTGATGTTGCAGCTGGAGTGGCAATCAGCTGTGATACCAGTTGATTTGATTAGATAAACAAATGGTGTGGTGCCGGTGTGAGCGGGCAAGCAGGAAAAACCCAAGAACTAGGCCAGGATTATTCTCACTTCACTTATTTTCTGATTCCAAAAGAGGTGGCACACTAATTATCTTTTCTTCTAAAATTCTCATCAATCAGGAACTCGATCTTCTCCGCTGGGCCTCTGTGAAAGACCGCCGCCCACTCCAATCGCTGCCCCCGCGGGATCTGTGAATCAGAGAGAAAGAGGTTGAAGATGTAATTACAAGCCCGTCCCTGTCGGGGATTTTATGGACAACAGTCTAGGTTTCGGATTAAATTGGACCGCAAAATATGTGCTTGGCAATCAAATCTCTTGGCCATAAACCGGGTGGTAAGTGGGATAAAGTGGGCTGTATACTTTTATTGTTGTTAATGTGGGATTTGAAAGAGACTGTAAGCCTCATAAAACAGCGAGGTCATCGCGGCCAGCTGCCATATCTCACCCAATGTAAATGCCTTTACCGTCACATTTCTTGAAGTCCATTATGTTTAAACCCAGGGGTCATAAAATTTGTGTTAACTTATTCATATTCTATCCCAATGACAGTTGTTTTTTTTTTTTCTCCAGAATTATGGCTCTACAGCCTAGCGTTAATGATACTTTGCACAGCATAAAATTTTTATGTTTCATGTATTAAAAAAAGAATTACACATTGCATTAAACGTGGATGATTTTTAGAAGATACAATGTGAGTTTTGAGAAAATCAAGAAAAAATTAATCAGGTTAAGTACTAGTAACCCAGTTTTACCTGAGATTTAATGAAACCCAGATGTCTCAGAGTTAATATGTACTGAGGAACTAACTTAGACTTTTTGGTCCCAGAGCACTTTACCTTGTCTGATTCATGTGATTATCGTTTTGCTTTTGCAATTGGTTTGTTTGGTCTTTGTCTTTTAGTGCCATGTCCAGATGTTGGCATCCTCCAGGCTAAATTGCCTATCAGCACTCAAGTCCTTCTCCAGCAAGCCTTGTTCTGGAACCTTCTATCGAGTCAGTGGTTACCTGTCTCTGTGGCATCCTATCCAGCATACTATAGGAACATCAGACAGAAAATGCAGCAGAAAGGGTGTCTTGTCTGATTTTATGACAGTAAAACCAGTTTTTGCGTACTCATAGTCTATTTTCTGACAAGTGTTGGTGAAGAGAGAGCTGAGGATTCCAAGCCCACCTTCTTATCAATACTGCAAGTGTTGGAAGTCAGAGGTCAGAATGATTTTTGTTCTTTAGTTTATGTCGGTGATGTCAGAAATCCTCTCAGAAATCCGCAGGGGGTCAGATTACCAAGACCCGTCAGTCACAAGCCAATGAGAACCAATAAAGCAAACGGCACCAATGAGGTTAAACGGTGGGTAACTGACAGTGGATGATAGCTTTAACCACCATGGATTTCCAAGCCTCATTTCTCTCATCAGTGGTTCAGAATCTTTCTGTGGCAACCCTGGCATCTTTTTTTTCATGTTGGGTACACAAAGGGTAACTTACATGGGGAGAAACCCTCATACCTTGCACTTCTCAGCACATTCAGTATGAAATCAGGGAGAGGAGAGACTTGATAGAAGCTCAGAAGAACAGGAAACTGCGTGGGAGCCCACTTACCAATTAAACTCATTAATATTCTGCACCCTCTTCCTGTTACCAATCTTCATCAACTCTGCGGCACAATCATTTTGTAGCATTGGAGCATCTCAGTGTTCTTTTTACATTTCCTGGGATTAAATAAGTCATCTTCTTTTTTTGTCTGAGGACAATAATGATGTCTTTGTGAAGCCTGTAATCATCACCACATGATGAGCACACTGTAACTTTTAGAGCAGGCAGCGATAAAACATCAGGCGTCTTATGTGGAGCTTTTTTCACTTTAATAAGATAATAATATACTGGAGGAATTCAAATGGATACAGGCCTTTTTTATGCTCAGGCACCGCAGCCCCCCCCCAATATATATGTGCCTGCATGTCTGTATACTTCAAACAACTTGTGATCAATATAGGTCAACAGTTTGATGTATACTATTTATTTGTTTATTTGTACATTACTCTAGGGTATGGAATTTGGAATCGTGACTTAAGATTGCATATATATATATTTAACTATTTATCATGCAGTATGTTTTACTGAAGCCTGAAGTGATTCGGGTTGTAAAAGTTTCTGAAAGTCCTCTACAGCAGGACCTCTCCTGTCTCTTGGCCTGCAACCTTCAGGTGATCAGACCCTGTTGTTTACCCCCTACAGTACATGTCTTGCTGGCTTAATTGTTGCTAAGCCCATTGAAAACTGAAGGAACAGAATGAAAGGTAGTGAGTAAAGGAGCCGACTATTCAGATACTTAATTAAGACTATTTTGCCTTTGTTGAGGTTAAGTGAACAAAAGCATTGAAGAAAAAGACATGTATGGTTGACTGAAGAGCATAGTCAATGTGCTCAGACCCCAAGAAAGTGTGATGTGAAGTTTGAGAGACACCTGAATCTCTGAGTTTCCACAAACCCGACATACCACAGAAACATCAACCCCTGGGCCGGTGGAGATCAGTTGTTGCGTACAAACCCTGCTTTGTTCTTTATTCATGATGTTTGTTTATGGGATGGAACTAGACTCTCCACCAATGAAGCTGTAATTTGTTTTTGTGACTTTCAGTCAGCAGCTTTGATTGGAACAAATTTGGTGCCAGAACACAAAACATCTGGTTGAGCTCTATGTACATTGAACTGAAGGAGGAGGACAGTGACATAATGAAGTGTCCAGGCACTGTATAACCACAGCCAGTGATTAACTTGAATGAACTACAGTCAGGCTTTTACTGGAGGAGCCACCGATTGATAGGGAATGTCAGTCAGCGTTGTGAAGTAGTACATGTGAAGAACGTGGGAATTTAAATTTGGATTCATTTAAATTTTCCAGTCAAAGCTGCTGTCAGAGAGATACTATTTATGGATACTTAATGTTAAGTAGAAGTTACTTTTTAAACTCATCTTCCAACCACTTATCTTGGGGAGAGTCATGGGGGACCTGGAGTTACCCTAGGAAGCACAAGTCACAAGCCCCCTTGCTGGAACAAGGGACCAGGTGGGATTCAAACCTTCGACGACGGCATAGTTAGTATCGCTAACCACTGAGCCACCCAGCTACCTTTAAAACTTTTGATGTTTTTAAAGAGCCACCAAATTAGTTTTCAAACAATCAGTCTGCTTTCAATGCATTTGTCTGTAATTAACAACAGTATTTTCCCAAATAAGCTACTAGCCAGTCTTGTCATTCAACATTGAGATTAATGCTCCTTTGAGTGGAGCCCACCCAAACAGCAGGAAAAACTGGAAGGATGACCTTTGGTTTAAACAAATCCATTGGTGCACGGTGAGGCCAGAAGAAAAATGGGCAATTAAAGTAAACACTTTGTCGGGCGTGACAACCTCATATTCGCAATCAAGTCACATCCCGGATTTACAAATCAATCAAGTCAGATAATGACACTTGTCTATTCCTCCCCGTCAACCACTGCCACGGAGGCCACAGGAGATTACAACTGTCAGTCCAACCATGCATGACTACGGCCACAGATTACCTTTATTGTATTTAAAATAGCCCATTTAAAACAACATACTCAGAATACATGTCACACTGTGGTTGTGAGAGTAAAACCATTGAACAGCTCTCATAATGTTAAATATTTTGGTCCCTTTATTAGTGTTACGACATTTCAAACAACAAAGCAACCATGGCATTTCAATCACCAAATCTAAATATCACATTGCTAGTATAAGACAAATAAAAATGTACAAATACGGGGATGAAAAATTAGCGGGAAAAAAAGCAAATGTAAACAAATCCTTTTTTCTTTGCCAAGAATTTCTTCTTCGTTGGAATAGCAGAGGCTGTGATTTGATTTTATTTCAGTGTAGGTGATTAAAAAGCTTCTTAGACAAACCCAACGTCACCTCTGTGTCGAAGGAAGTCTGTGTGCGTTTAGGCTTTGGACACAGATCTTATTGATTTCTCCGAATGCCTTGGAAGTGTCATCCAGTAAGTTGTAGCAATTCGCTCAGGCCCAGTAACGTCAGTGTGGCACTATCAAATAAAGCGAACGGAAAGGAGGACGTCACAAACGTGCACAAATACTGAGGTAAAGAAGAGGCTTCTGGAAAATAAAGTGCAAATTACAAAACACGGGAACCACAAAGAAAACACTGGAACAGTGTGGGAGAAAGGGGCAATGGGGGGGGGGGGGGTGTCGCGCCTCATCAGTGAGACACACTCCGTGCCGTCGCTCCTCGCACCAGGAAAAAAAACCACACCCGCACCGGGTACCTACAGGTCTGATTGTCTGTCTAGTGCAGGAAGCCATGGAGGCAACAGGGTTCAGAAAAAAAAAGAGCAATTAAATAGCCAACGCTGAACACTCAAACGTTTACAAACGGCTTCTTCCTGTACAGTGTGCGTACATGTGTGTGTGTTCCAACCCCTGGCGTCTGAACCATTGAGACCGAAGATGTACAAAAGTGATATCTGTGGCCATGGGGTGCTGACTCAGTTGGGACTACCTGCCATCAGGCTCAAGAAGATGCAGAAACACACGGAAGGTGTGCTTTTATTTTTGTTTTTTTAGCTGATGTTGCCACTGAATCAGCATGTTGTTTCATTGTGTTTGTTTCTTTTCTTTTTACACTTGTGGGGGGAGGGGGCATAACATTCAAGGCAAATACCGAAAAAGAAAGTTACTGTACAATATCACATTACAGCCCAGGATGCACGAGTCGACTCTGGACACTGAAAGCAACGTATTAACACAATGTCTGTCTTTGTGTTTACAGTGACCGAGGGGCAGGGTTAGGGGATGGGGGTCCAGCGCACAAAAAAGCCCCAGTCAGCAGGACGGTTCCTCGCGTGTGGACGTCCTCGGCACTCTGCCGCAAATACGGTGGCCGTGTCTCTGCCATCGTCTGCAAGGCGGGGGTAATGGCACATCTGCTCCCTCCACTGGACCCCTCAAAAGGAGCTCAGGCTCTCCAGGGCAACTTCATAGCAGAATTTGTACTGCTCCTGAAAATGAACCAACATCCCATTTGTACACCGCTTCTGCCTTACATTTTTCACGGCTGACATTATTTTTTCCTCTGAAAACTGACTCAGGTACACAGCTTGCAATGATGTACTCTGCAATATTGCACGGTAGCATATTTCATCTACATGATGTCAAGGAGAAAACACGACCTGAACTGAACATCTGCCGATGGTGCTAATGAAGCCTTACGACCTAGAGACCATGGATGCGTCATCTTCTGTGCTGCATCAACTGCTCCTTGGCAGCATCGTTCAGTAACACCACTAGATGGCGGGGCTAGCCATAATGGATTGACAGCACCCTTCATTCATGTGGGCAGTTTGTTGCTGGCAGGTTCGACCAATCGTTTTATTACGCGCAACTAAAATCATTCACAAGCAAGAATGAAGCCACTTAATTGACACGCAAAAGAACTGAGGCCGGAACTGTGGTTTTATTACACTATGGCCTGGCAGAGTTGTGAACACGGACCGTAAAATCTCAGTGACATCCACTCACTCCCTGCATTTTCTGTATTTATTCTTTGTGCATTCAGCAAGTTATTCAATTTTGACAATAAAAACAACAACAACACATGCAACTCCATTCATCATTTCAACTATGCATGTACCCAATTTGTAGTTGTAAACTATTCGGGCAGCTACAGTAGGGGCACTAGGCTGGGGATATCCTGAACAGGATGCCATTCACATGTAGGCAAACCATCACACAATCACATACAGGCAAGTTAGAGAAGTCAATTCTTTAACATATTGTTTCGTAAATCACAATGCATATTAATTAACAATGCCTAAATACTAACGCGGACTAGTAAGTACTAAAAATAAAATAAATACTTAATAGCACGACACAAACAATTATGTTAATTAGTAACAACATTGTCTATTACTGTACTACTGGCCTGGGAGGCTATGACATTTTTTATGCCCCTTGCCAACCACCATAGAAATTATCTGCAGGATGGTTGTTCTTGTATGGCTTTTAGGGGCATTAGATAAATATCCATTGAAGGCACAGCTGTGAAAATGTGCTATTTCATCTTGTTATATGAAAGTCTGTTTTTCCATATCCGGTTCACCAGGGTTTTTTGGGGATCCTGAAGAAGTAGGGAGATCTCCACCTACCATGGTCTCCACCATGTTGGACTTGTTGTTCCTCAGCGTCTTGACCGTGTGGAACACATCCACGATGTTCTGCTGCTGGATCATCTCGCTGATGCTGCAGATGGCGCAGAAGGTGCCGCTGCGGCCGCCACCGGTGCTGCGACGACACAAGCAAAGCGTGACCCGATGCCACACTGCAGCATCGCTGCATCAAATCATGTGGGGCCTATCTGTCTCTTCAGTGAATGTGCTATGTGTCACTCAGACTTAGCTTAGATATCAAAGAGATCATCATACCTTCAAGTGCACATAAATGTAAACAAAACCTCTTTTTTCTTTGTCAAGAATTTCTTCAGAGAGACCATGTGGACTGTCTGGGAGTCCCTAAGGACCAGCTGGGGAAACATTGTATTAAGTCAGATCTAGAGATTTGCCATGTCATGGGAAAAATTACTGTAAAATTGCTGAATGATGTCAGGATGCATTAGTTAAGGGCCTCAAAAGCACAAGCTACTGTTTTAAGCCCTATGAATGCAGGTAATAGCACAGGGGGGTTATTCTGGAATCTGGTCCAACTATTAAACCAGCCAGGAGAACAGGACTCAAAATCGATGTAATTCAGCCTGACACTGCAGACAGCTGACAACGAGTCCGTAATGATCCTATGTGCCACCAAGCAGAAACCTGGCACTGAGAAGAAGGTATGTGGGAGGGTCTCACATGTTTTCATCCAGAAATTTCCAGAACTCCCAAGGGAACATTTATTAGAATAATTTTTATCTGAGCCGTAAGATATGCTCCAGTCTTGACAGTGAACAGAACCTCACAAGAATATGATCAGGCTGGGTATGGATAGGTTTACAGGGGTGTCCTTCTTTTGTTTTAGGGGTACAGTCATCTAGATGGGATCAAGATGATCAAACTCAAAGACTAAAAACAGGCAACTTGCTGAGAAGTACAATAAAACAAACCAGGCCAAATGTTACTTGTGTTTCACAACTTGTAACTAGGTCAGAGTTCGGTTATTGGGGATAAGCGACAACAACACGGCAATTTATACCTCAGAGGACAACAAAAGACAGGTGAACCTAATTGAATTACACAAACCCCTTACAAAGACCCATCCTGCAGAGACGTTCCGCCAAGCTGTTTTCACCCAATCATGATTCATTGGAGCAATAAATGGCACCAATAAACCAAGAGATCAGTGATTCACACAAGAAATAGTAAAGATCTAAGACTGAATTCTAATAAACAGAAAATTGAAACCGTTGGAAACAGCAAAAAAGCTTGAGATCTTCTAATTGCCTCATAATGTCCTGAGATGTTTGAAGCAGAGTTAATCGGAGACTCCCATGATCCCGCAAAGATCTATTGTTCTTTTTTCGAGATGATTGCGAGATCAAAATCTGAAAAATCTGAAAGACCAAGCGATGGCTGACGTAATTGCTGTACTACAGACATCTCGTTTCTCATTTGGGAGAAATAGAAGGGGAAAACAATCATTTCAATTGTTTCATAGATCCTGTTGTGTAGCAAGTAACAGAGAGTGACTAAGGAATGTGAAATTATTTTCAGATTTTTACACTTAAATTTTCCTGCATGCAAAAATTTTAACTGCTGACTTACGGGGGCTTTGGAGATTGAAACAACAGTGATATGAGATGAATATAAAGGAAGTGGGTTCACTTTGATGTGCGGTGCCCTACACTGCAGCGGCTGGAAATGACAAGCTACCCTGCTTTCATTAAATCCTCATCAATACCCTGCTAAGACTTCATTTTTAATCCCTGGGCTCTGTCTGCTATGCAAATATGTTCACGGTAGTAACACATAAGCCTAAAAAGCTGCAATTAAACATCAAGGCGGCCATTCCAGCTGTTCTATTTCAGATGAGAGCGTAGGTCACACGTTCTCATTCAGTGCTTGATGCACGTGGACCTATCAGGAAACTTCACTCAGGGAACCGGCTTCTGGTTCAGCCCCCAACTCCAGTCTGAAGACACGGTAAAGGGGGGTGCAGTGCCAGTCAACTCATTAAGCGACACAGGCAGTCCATGAGGCATCATCTGCTGATGGGGGGGGCACAACGTTACTATCTGGCAGAAAATAAACACGACGGCAGAATTTGGAATCAACTGCGTCCTAATTCGAACTGTACCCCCAGACCACAGCTGATGGGGGGTGAGAGGCACTCCTATTTAGTTATTTACTTTCCCACCTTGCGGGCAAACAAGTCTAACTGGGCGTCTCCTCCCAGGCTACGCCGTTTCTCGAAATCAGATTAGCTGGCCATTTCTGCTTTGTTTATTCTGGCTAGATGCGCACAAGGGAGCGTGTGTCACGGTCAAAGGCGTCCCAACAGCACACACACACCAGGGCATACAGGAAGTGCTTTTAAGACGGTTTTTACCCCAGTATAGCACTACTTACATGGAGGCCTCTTTGACATATTTTGATAAACCTTGTTTTTAATTATTGCTCAGTGCAGTAATGTAGCTTATGACCTTGTTGTGGGGGGGTTCTCCAAGTCTACAGTGACATGTCTGGCTAATAAATAGTGATGCAGAGTGCTACCCCATCCATGTAATAGTTTAAATGAAACTATTTAAGTCTGGGCTGAAATGAAATATTAATCAAGGGTACGCTGAGAGAATGGCAGCTGTCTCTGTTAGTGAAAGCAGGAGAAGGGATTGTTAAATTGACATTTCTAGCCCTGCTCCGGCAGGCTGAGGCGACAGCGGGGGAACTTAACCCTTCACTGGCAGCACCAAGGAAAAGACAGTAAAAATCACTTTAATCCCTTGGTGGAATTCTTTTCTCACTGGAAATAACATACAGGTCCTTCTCAAAAAATTAGCATATTGTGATAAAGTTCATTATTTCCTGTAATGTACTGACAAACATTAGAC
>JAODLD010000136.1:819303-829736 GCA_026781065.1 Mormyrops boulengeri
TCTAATGTTTATCAGTACATTACAGGAAATAATGAACTTTATCACAATATGCTAATTTTTTGAGAATGACCTGTATAAGAAGGAATATATAAATGTTTATAACTTAATTTGGATATATATATATTCATCCATCCATCCATCCATCCATCCAAAATTTCTGTATCTATTTCATGGTCAGCCTGGAGTCCCTCTCCCAAAGCACAGGTGATGAGGCAGGGGAAACCATGGACGGGATTTTGGTCATTTTAGTGAACACTCACATGCCCATGCAAACTCCACACACACACAAAGCTGGCAGTGGGATTCAAACGCTTAACCTTGCATGTGTGTGACCTCACATTGCTACCCATTAATTATTACTATATATATTTTAATATTGGGGACTATCTTCAATAATTCTTAAATAACAGTATTGCTTCTGAACCTGTATTTCAAAGTGCAGTCCAGAAATTTGAAAGTCAACAAACGAGAAAGCATTGTTGATGTGCAATGTCCTATCCTGATTATTGAAGAATTTCCCCCTAGGATCAATAAAGTTCATTTAATGTAATCTAATTATGATTGCCACAGCACATGAATGTTGTAATTATTGTAATTAGTGTGTATGGGCACATATATGGGTATACGGGTGTCATCCATCCATTTTCCATAACCATTTATCCAGTACTGTGTTACCGTGGGGCTGCTATCCCAGACAGCACTAGGAAGGGATAAAAAAACTTCCTGTAAGCGTGCGATGTGGCAGCAGGTTACTTGAGAGCGCCACAGTGTGGGGACTCACAGGCAGTGCACCACGGTGCGACCATCGCCTCCGTCGTACTGCTCCTGCCACTTGGCGAGGCGCCGCACCAGCTGCAGGATGGAACGCTTGGACAGCGGGGTGTCGCGGTACGCCGGCCAGCCGATGAACTGGAAGTGCTGCACCAGGCGGTAGCCGTCCTGGGGCTGCGGGGAGAGCGTCACCACTGCTGGCGTCAGCACTAATGAAATCAATCCCCTCCCGCCCCTAAACATCACTTTATATCCAGACATGTTCTCATAAAAATCCATCTATCAATTCATACATTTCCTGCAACCCTTTTATCCTTTTCAGGTTCAGTGGGGGTCCGGAGCCTGTCCTAGAGACTATGGGAACAAAGCAGGGAACAACACAGGATGGGGCGCCAACCCATCGCAGGGCATTCACTCACACATGCACACCTACAGGCGATTTGGTAACTCCAATTAACCTCAACATGTTTTTGGACTGTGGGGTGAAACCGGAGAACCTGAAGAAAACCCCATGATGACACGGGGAGAAACTCTACACACATGCAACCCAGGACCCAGAGGTGCGAGGCAACAGTGCTAACCACCGCACCACCATGCCACCCCTGTTCTCATAAAAAATTTAAATAAAATGAAGGAATTGGAAGGTCAGATGGGAGCCATGTTTCTTGGCTCTGATTCTCAGTGGTGTGGGCACACGCCAGCCCGCTCCGTGCCAATTTGAGGCACTTCACAGCAGATTGGCAATACCGCTGCGCTTCTTCACACTGCCGCCGGCTTGGTGGCCGGTAAATCCCGCCTGTCACCGCGGGTTAGGGAGAGCGGCGTGGAGACAGGGCGGGTGATGGGGGGCTGCGTATGACCAGCTTGCGGGCACGGGGGTGCGAAGCCGTGACGCACCGCTGGCGACTTCACACTCTGTCAGACGTGGCGACGTCCAGGTCAGCGCCAACACGTCGCAGATGATAACGGGGCCCATCTGAGCCATTTAAACCATTTAAAGTCCTGGAGATGAGCAGGATGTCTAGCTGATGACCATGGGGGCTTAGCCTTTTACTCCTGGACTTCACTGACTATGTTCTACAGCATTGGGTTTTCAATGTGGAGGAGGGGGGGTTGCCAGGGGTGACATAACCAGAGGTGCAACGAGGGGGCGGTTGGTCATACCCGGGCCATGTTGCAGATCCTGAAGATCCTGTTGATGATGTCCTCGTCGATGTCCGCGGAGATGAACTCCACCTGGATGGGCCCATAGCAGCAAGAGCTCTTCTCGGGCCAGTACTGCATGCAGAGCTAAGGGAAGAAGGGCAGCTCATGGCACAGATACCCCCTCTGGTGGCCAGAGGAACATCCCTCCATCATCCCTCCATCCGCCATAGGTGAACAGCTCAACCTACTACCATGGCTGGGTGTCCCAGGGAACACGTGACATAGTTACCGACCCACCTCATGGAGTGACACCCGAAGCCAATGTAATGACAAAACAGCACCTTCCATTCATCCATCCATTCATCCATCCATCCATCCATCCATCCATCCATTTGCTTGTCCTGGGTCTTGGGGGTGGAATCTATCCCAAACAACATAGGGCACAAGACTAGGGTACACCCTGCACTTGATGCCAGTCCATCGTAGGGCACATACATACCAATTAGCCTAAATGGAGGAAACCCTTGCAATACAGGGAAAACATGCCAACTATAAGGCAAGATTCAAATCCGCAACACTGAAAATTATACTGAGAGCTTTGAAATTGGAGGGCCATATGGATGATTTCCTTTCTCCCAAAAATCAGACAAGTTCTGTAAGGAAAAAAACAGGCCTTTGCAAATGAGCTGAGTGTGGCACATACTCAAGGACGATGCAGTAATTGATCATGCAGACTTGGAAAACAGCAGGAGATTGAAATTTTTGGGGAAAGCCCATAGTATAAAATTCACTAGTACCCCTTCAGTTTTTAGATTCTTTGTCAGCATAAAATTACCACATCTAAAATTAAATAATTTATTTTTGTTGATGTTTCAGAACATTCTTTGATACACGCACACCGGAGGAGACTGCTGGCATCTGGTAAAGGAATATTTCAAGGCTTCGATGGAAGAGACTGGAATGATAAATTGGGTTGGGAATGTACATGGGCTTGGAGGCCAGTACCAAGGTCAGGAAGAGGTGGGGGCCCGAGCACGGCTTTCCGCTATTACCTGCGCTGCGTCCATCTCATTCAGCATCACTATGGATGAGCAGTTGTAGTCGAACACCAGCCTCCAGAAGTCGGCCACCGTGTTGGGCAGAGGATGCTGGGTGACTATGAAGGCTGCTGGCTGCTTATGGCTCTGGAAATCGATGGGGCCAAATTTACATCAACTAAGCAAGTTACCCAACTGTACCTCTGCAAGACAAGTACACACCAGGGGCATAGCTAGGAGTTCTGGGCTCCCTGACAAAATGTCACATTGGGCCACCCCAAACTGCTGTATGAATTATTGTTTTTCAAATGCAGGGGCCCCTAAATCTGCCAGGATATCCATGCCCCTCTGATGCCCCTGGTTCACATGATCAATGCAAAGGCTAAAGGGATTTACACATAGAGACAAGCTTTCATGCCAGAAAAAGCAAAGTATTGCATTCCAGGAGGACACACTGCCTTGGACTACACACTTCTACATGAGTAGGTTCTACATCATGATAAAAAACTCACAAACTACACAGGAAACACCAGGGCAAGGATTTCCTGCTAAATGTTCATAAGTCACCCAAGGGTAAGGGCCTCCATTGACTTGAGAGAATTTGTGGCATTTAGTAAGTTCAGTACAACCCACGTGTGAGTTGCCAGAAGGTTCTGCCAAACACGCAAAGACATACAGATGTGGTCTTTTGTCAGAGACACAATATCCACGTTCAGCTACGTGTTCTGCTGTATCCCCTTGTTTCACTTTCCGTGTGTTGCAGCTAAGCGTTCAGCTGCCGTTGTTTCACCCCAAATATGCAGTCTGATTTGCATATAGAACTATTTCGAGAAATTTCAATATATTCCATAAATATTCCATTTATCTGGAACTTGCATTCAAAAATACAGCATTTATTGAAAAGAATATGTACCAGTTTACTGATATTCAAGTCAGGCTAATAAGCATCTCTGTGTAGACACTCACGTCCATAAGAGCAGCATTGATGTAATTGCTGGTCTCTCCATCGACGGAGATGAGGAAGGGCAAGCAGCGGTCTACTGACAGCACATCCATGCTGCGATTCTTGTCGTGGTTCCTGGGCAGCAGTCCCACACTGCAGTCCTCTGGCCTCACTCGTGGGGTCACGATGTTCAGCGTCTGGACAGGCACATCCAACGACAAGACAGGCATTGGTTTAGAGATGGGATGTAGGAGAGAAGCGAACGTGCAAAACGTGCCGTGAAATACCCTGTAAAGCTGTGCTGGATTCTCACTCGGGTGGAAGGGCAATGAGGGAAGCTCCTACCTGGAATTCATCCTTGATCTGACTGGAGTTAGTCTGAGGGTCCAGCCTGCTGATGTTGTAGTATATTTCTCTGAATTCACAGACTGGGATGGCTGTGTTGCCACACAGACAAGCTTCCAGGATGGCATCGTGGACAAAGACGTACTGCTCCTGCAACGGACCAACCAGCTATCACCACTCTGCATGGCCTACACCACATCACGCAGACAGCACCCTCTTATACCTATTGAGGTGAAGCACAGAATGTTCACTATCCACTAAATATTTTGATTCATAATTACCTCTTACAGATCAGGCTTCTACATGCACCCAGAATAAACTTGCACAAAGCGGGGAAACATGCAGATTCCATACACACAGATCTGCGGTTGGATTCCAACCCCAGAGGTGTGAGGCGATGATATGATAATGTGAAATGATAATGATAATGAATATGGGGATTAGTTTTTTTTTCTACTGCAGTGTCCCAAATTTGATAATGCATATTATTTAATGGCCTGAATAACTGGTTACAGACTTTTTATGGGAGGTAACCAACCTGTTAAAGGGACCTAAATTGTGGCTTTAAACAGGCATACTGCTTTTACAAAGCACAGCTTAATCCCCAGAGCAGACTCTTATTGCCTAACAGATCTCTAAATATTCCAGGCCAAAAAAGAGAAAAGCCTAATCTTAAATGTAGTTCTTTAACCCAGAGTGCAGCATAGCTACCCTCCCCCAACCATTATCCACCTTGATCTTTCCAACAGAGGAAGCATTCTAAAGAATTAATTGCCTTTTGTTGTTTTGTGCAGGATTATTGTTGTAACTGTACATCACACTGAACAAATTGCTGTGTGCCCATTACTGCCAGGGGCACCTTTAACGTGTCTCTGGGTTTCTCGAGTACAATCGTGATATTATTAATGGACAAAAACATCTGTGTTGGGAACTAAAAGAAAAAGTCATCTCTAAGTGTGCAGTTCTGGTCTGGGAGCTCATTTTTATTAACTGCAATATTTGCAGATAAAAGTATTAATAAGTTGTGCTTAAGTTTTATTACACATTAAAGAAGACATGAAAATGATTTGTTTCTCGAAGTGAACAATTACATATCCAATCATCTGATTTAACTAAATTTCAAAAAACTTGTTGGTCACCAAAGAAAAATTTAAAAAGGATATTTTTATATAAAGTAAATTTATCTGGTTTTCCATCCATCCATAGTTGCTAACTGCATCTTCTGACCCCTGTATATGGCACTGCACCTTTTTACTTAAAAAAAAAAAATCAAAACTAATTAGAGATACAAGCTAATTAATTATGGATACTGACTTTTCTTTGCACGAATCTGAGAGATCACTCAGGTTCAGCGCACGAGAGGCCTGACCAGAACGAAGGAAACACTTCCTAAACCATTTCACCATGAACATTTCTGCCCTGGGTCAGTTTTCCCCTTTTATCTAAAATAATCCAGCCTTATAAACCATAAAAATATTATCTTAAGAGCATTGGAAAACCGTCAAGAGGTTATAACATGTGCACATTCTCAGTTTTCCCAAGGAGAGGGCCGTTATGAATATATTATAGGCAGGAATGTGACTCTTTGTCGTGAATGCAACGCTGGAAATACAGCAGTCAGGGAATCACGCTTCCAGCTATCTTTCTGCATTCAGCTCCTCTCTGTCATACCCGTCCGCTCTCTGTGCCCCTGCACCCCCTGCTCCTGACAGACATCGCACGGATTCTTTTCACAAACCCATCTTATTTGTATGACGTCCTCTTTGGCTACACATTCAAGTGGCCCGACAGCCCAATTTCATTCAATTTTCAATTTCAACCTTCGTTCCCTCCCCCTCTAACCTTGTCTGTTATGCTCAGTGAAAAAAAGCACTTAATTTTCATGCTTAAAAAAAGATACTTCACCAAAATGTTACACAAGTCAAAGTAAAAAACCTACTAAAGTAAAAGTAAAAAATACCAGGTTTTAAAAGTAGTTAAGCAGAAACTACTACATATTAAAATCTATTGATCTTACAAAAAGCAACCCATCTCTCTAAATTCACTCAAAACAAGTTTTAATATAGCGTTGTAAGTTATAGTGCATCAGCATAAGAAAAATCATAATTTCGTTTTATTCAGAAAAAAAAGCGAAACTTGCCCAGATTAGTGGAATGACATTTTTTTTCAGTACAAAGCGAAAGATCAGTCTATGGGCTAGACTGAAAAATAAATTACAAATATTATGCGGGCCAGTACTTTTATAAGTGGTGACCCACTAAAAGCCTTGTCCTCCACAACCAAAAATGGCTGATCGTCCAATGCAATCATTACCACTCTTAATTTTTTTTTTTATTGTATTAAGCAATATATTGTTTATCTCTGCATATTGTTTGTTCCATTTTCAAAAAGACAATTTCTAATGCAAAGTAATAATAATAAAAAAAAGAAATATACTGCTCAAGAATTGTTAGAGAAAATCACAAATTCTCTGGA
Source organism: Mormyrops boulengeri (assembly GCA_026781065.1). Classification (NCBI taxonomy): domain Eukaryota; kingdom Metazoa; phylum Chordata; class Actinopteri; order Osteoglossiformes; family Mormyridae; genus Mormyrops; species Mormyrops boulengeri. The sequence continues at coordinate 826,021 of JAODLD010000136.1, forward strand.
TTCTGAGTGAAAAAAATTGTGATTCATATTTTACCCAGAATCATTCTGCCCTACTCAAGTGCGTTGCATGCAGAATGTATCGGAGTAAAAAGTCGTTATTTGGATATGAAATTAAGTCAAAGTTGCAACAACTTAATATAGTCAAATAAAGTACAAATCCCGAAAATAACCAACAAAGTATTTGTACTTTGTTACTTTACACCTTTGGTTGCTTACCCCCTGCTACCAGAGCACCTAGGGCAGAAAGTCTTGGATAACGCGGTGACTCTAGACCAGCCCCTGCCCCTGTCAGTGGCGAGCTTTAGCCAGTTGGGTAAATTCTGTCACTGCCTCTGCTGCTGACATGCAGCTCAGGAACTACTTGGGCGGTAATTGAGCGGATTGGCTAATTGGGCTGTCAAAGCTCTCAGCCCTCAGTCGAGCTTGGCCTGCTGCATGCCAGAGCCACAGAACACAGGATAATGGGGATAATTAGGGCTAACCTACAGTCACAAACCTTTAGCATTTTATTCTAATTGACTGACTGGACAGAGGGAAGAAAAAGTTTCCATGTTACGTGAAAAACTTTTTAAAGGCATTTAAGTGCAGATGTATAAAATCCTCCTCAATTGATCTCTGACCCAAAGGAGAAATGGTGGTTTAAGTGTTGATGTTTAAAATGGTCCCCACCCGATCTTTGACCCAAAAGAGAGACAGTAGTTTAAATGTTGATGTGTAAAATGGTCCCAACTTGATCTCTCACCCAAAGGGGAAAGGCTGGTTTAAATGTTGATGCATAAATGATCTGGACTCAATCTCTGACCCCATCAAGGAGGAAAGACGGATAACCCATTGCCCATGGGAGTTTTACAAAAATGTTCTGAGGGCAGAATGAAAAATGATCGATTCAGAGTGATAACCAATCAGATTGTACAGGAGTTGTTGTCCAAGCAACTAGAGGAGGCGGGACCAAAACATCTGATTGGTTGGTCTGACATCTGACCAAGATCTGATTGGTTATCTTATTGAATTGGTTATCTGAAATTTTGTGTAAGTAAAACTCCCATGAACTAGTCAATTTGACAGTGGTGTCTGTAACGCTGAAGACGTGCTACACGAGGGTCGACCTATAGCCCCACCCACCTCGGTCTGCACCATGTTGACTCTCTGTGAGCGAAGCTCCCGAATGCAGTTGAAGATGTCTACCACACCCTCATTCTCAGCCATGTCCAGCATGATGTCCACAGCAATGAAGCAGCCTGTCCGGCCAGCACCCGCACTGGTGAGACAGGCACACAGACAGGCGCACGTTCATGTGCTGCAGGGGAAGGCATCAGTATGGAGGAGCAAGAGGGCACTGCGGGGATTGGCACGTGAGAAAGCAAGATGCCCACAGTTTTTGTGTGTGCTGTGTATAGTTGCCATGGTGACCATTAGTGCTGGGTTGGGGGTTTCGCTGGTTGCCCTGACCCTAGTGTTGGGCATCAAGGAAACACAAATATCGTACAGGTGTTGCTAGCGGTATTGGGGGGGGCTTACATCCATCATTCGCTCTGTGGTACCCCGACAACTCTGGCTAGCACGCCTGGCCCTCTCTGGAGCTTACAGCTCGACAGATTGCTTGTCAGCCGCCGTGATTAATGGCGTGACTGGCAAACATCTCGGACTCGGTGGGTGGGGGGGCGGTGGGAGCTCGTGGAGGAAAAAAAGAACTCCGAAGAAAATTAGAAACTGCTTCGCAGTCTGTCAGGAGTCTCATGTTGCAGTCGAAAACCTCTTCCAGTGACTTGAGCGGCACCATCCCTTATTCCAGATTAAGCTGGGGCTCCGTGCCCAGGAGGAGCCTCCCAAAAACAGGAGCCACCCCCCACCTTGCCACTCGTTCTCCTCCAGCCCGCACATCGACAAGACACTAAATAAATGGCTGTAACATCATGAGCACCGTTCAGGAATAATTGAGAGGCAGAACTAGCGATTTGTACCCATCTTTAGTACAAACCGCGCTCCTCCGAAAAACAACGCCTACCCATGTAGGTGGCCTGCCACAGGTGAGAAACCGCACTGACTCTCCCTCCTCACCTTGCAAGAAAAAACATTCAAGAAGATTAGCACCACTGGTGCGATTCATCAAGGGCGAGGTAAGACGGAGTGCAGGTAAGTTTGCGGTAATAACCTTTACTCATGGCATTTCACACCCCATCCCCCATGGGATACTACGGGAAAAACATGCGTAGCATTCCTGCTAATTCACCTCACAAGGAGGTCTCTCACTGTACGCTGACCTTTCTTGGGGAGTCGCCATCAAGCACAGATTACTTTTTACCGTCTGCCATTTACCTTGCCCCTGAACCCCCCCCCCCCCCGCCCACTCCACTTCAGTACGACGTGGATATTTCAGAATGATATGGCTGCTGGGTCCTGAATTGGGCATGTGCACTACCTAAATCGATAAGAAATTCACCAAAAAAAACTGTTTGGGTCCTGAAAGGGACATGTGCACTACCTATATCGATAAAAAAACTTGCCAAAAAAACTCAACCCTTGCAAAGGTTTGAATTCCTTTAGTTCCACTGCCTCAGTAAGCATTATTTTGATGGGTGCAAGTGACAGACATTCTGGAAGCAAAACAATATGTTCGGGAACATTCTACACACTTGATATTCCTCTTAGCTTAAACACAAACAGAACATTATTGCACCCATCTGAAGGCGCAATAAAAATTTGTGTTTGCTAGCACGTAATTCAGACTATAAAATTTTGACAATAAATTAAGCATCTTGCTGCAATTAGACATGGGATTATACATATGGCTCGCCTGAAGACATAATTCTGGCTACGGAAAGTGTGTCGACACATGGTAGAAACGGACGCGAGGTTTTCCTGATAAAGAGGACAGAAAGCCACGGCTCACAAAGAGCTGCTGTTTTTTCTGAGAGTCACTGCTTCAAAGTCAGTGAACGATCATAAAACAACCTCACAATGCGTCTCTGCTGGATGCTGGACTTCAAGTGTGATTGGTCTGTAGCCAGTGCTTGCTGTCCCCCAGCTACCTAACAGTACCTGCAGTGGACCACGATGGGCCCGGCATCAGGAGGGTTCAGGAACTTGACCTGCCGGACAAAGCCCAGGAGGCCTGTGGCATAGCAGGGAACACCATGGTCCGGCCAACTGGTGAAGTGAAACTGTCGTATCTCTCGGATCTCGTGGTGACCCTTCTGAGGGGAAGGGGGGTGGGGGGTGTCACAAACAAGAAATGATCATGCCGCACATCTTAGACTCTTAGAACAAAAGAACAACAGTAGGACCCCAGCAAGGAACTGGATTAACTACCTTTGAGTAACAGCTCCACATTCTCTGTCATAAAGCTGAGCCTAGCCTTCACTTTATGTAAACAGTAACGTGTTCAAGTGTCACTCATCTTCACTGTGCTAAATATCTGTTTACTTTTTATTTACTGTATGCTGTTGTCCTTAGTACTAGCTGTGGCTATATGAGTAACCATTCCAATGTTCCTGTTGCACATGACCACTAATATCTTGAATCTAGGTGGTCTGATCCGAAGCCATCACTTATTTATGCATTCTTATAGTTCTTTACGAGTAGGTAGTTTCTAAAAGATGCCGCCTAAATTCCATAATGGCGCACCGCTGACTTTAGACAAGGGGTGGGCAATCTTATCCGCAAAGGGCCGGTGTGTATGCAGGTTTTTGGGATAACCTTTAGGTCAGCTGTTCAAA